>CABFOV010003845.1:44639-60081 GCA_902141375.1 Timema poppense | reverse complement strand
TCCTCCAAGGTGTTGTTACTGGTCTCTATCAACCTCCCTAGAAGGTCGTTCCTCCAAGGTGTTGTTACTGGTCTCTATCAACCTCCCTAGAAGGTCGTTCTTCCAAGGTGTTGTTACTGGTCCTCAATCCCCTCCCTGCCCCCCTGACGATCACCTGCAGACTGAGGGTTGTCTGCATTGTTAGTTCCATTCTGTTTCCCTCGAGCTTGTTGACACCTGCTACTACCACCTTGTATTTCACAATGTACGGCACGCGACTCCAGACCTGCACCTGCTAGTCAAACACCTGTTTGCCCCGGTACGCCAACCCCCCAACCCTTGTACTCTACCCAGACACGGGAACAAATTGCGTCACTAGCATTACATTCGATATTAAGGTGGGAGTGGAGTGAACGATAGAAAAGGGCATTATTTTTCAGTTTTTATATAAAAACTTACATATTGTCAAAAGAAATCAAATATTTCTCCAGTAGAAATATAGAGTTTAATTTTCTCCAAATGGTAATATCAACAGTTGTTGAATATCTGCCATGAGTATAGCAGCATTAGATGAGAAACTTTTTAAATGAAGAGAAAAAGTTGCCATTAGGTTTCAAGACATCGTTGACAGATATTCAACAACTGTTGATATCAACAAGTGAAGAAAATTAAACTCTATATTTCTATTGAAGCTATATTTGATTTATATTGGCCAAAATTGTTTTGCTAAGAAAACTGCAAAAACACTTCAATTTCTCGCGTTTCCTACAATCTACTCTCCCACATTGTTTGGCCATATTTGATGAAATTATATTTCCTAAGTCGGTGTTTACATTTTGATCTCGATAAAACCCGTGTCGGTGGTCACGCAGTCCATAAGTCAGGCTCATTTAGTCTGTGTTTGCCGGTGATTGGCAGGTTGGTGTTCGAATATCCCCCGGGTGCAATTATTATTATTTTACTAAAAATTAATATTTTCACCACTCTCTTTCAAATCAAATGCTGGTATATTTTATCCAATATTTCTTCTCCCTACTCTTCTAGCGTAATTAATTCATAGAACCCTAACAGGTTCTAAGAGATGGCGAAATAAAAAAACATAGCTGTTTAGTAACTACATTAACAGTAGTTGTTTTACAAACTTATTTTGGTGATCTTATCAATTAATGTTTCTTGACATAGATCTTAAGCTCTTTTTAAATTAGACAAATCGCACAGGAAATTAGATCGTTTTGTTACCTTTTGGCGGGATTTTGGTAACACGATAGTTGGCAGCCTTGCCTCAATCGGTAACGCGTCTGCCTACTGAGTTGATGGTACCGGTATCAATTCCCGACATGGCCAACACCTTAACCTTTGGTGAAATGTGGTTTTCCCTTTTACAGTGATGAATTAACGGCTGGGGGCTGGATGTTGTGTCTGTTTTAGATTTAAGTAAGTTTATAAGTTGTTTGCTGATATATTCAGTCTGATCATAAAGTGAACGTTAAATACTTCTGATAAAAATAATTTAGGGAAACACATTAGTCTTGTGGGTGCCTTACAACCCGACATGATCTTGAAGAGTTTTTAAAGTCCGTTCAGCGTAGGAATTGTTTTCTGAAAGGTCTTTTTCCCTGCCAGAAATCTATTATATAGTAGGATATTGGTAGGGAAAAAGACCTTTCAGAGAGTAATTCCTACCATGAATGGAGTATAGGCTGGACTTCAAAGACTGGAGTCATGTGCACAGCTTTTTCCTCTAGAGCTGCTTTGTCGTGTGTTTCTGGACGTGTCTGATTCTAGCTCTAGTTTCGTGAGAAAGCGTTGCGTGTGAACGGCAATTTGAAATGTAAGGCACTCAAGAGTCACGAGTAGGTCCAGTATAAGAGTAATAAGCCGGGCCCGGACTTTGATGACCTTAAAATGACCTAAAAATTAACAAACTTTAAATGGTATAAGGCATCATTTTTGCAATTTACTTGACTGTCGATGACGGAGAAATCGGGGTTCAAGCCCTGGTCAGGTGTACTGAGGGTGGGTTTTCCTAAATGATTTTCCACTCTCCCTCCATGTATAGCCTAAATGGGTAGTAAGACAGGGTGCTAAAAAAATACTAAACGCTTGTATTTTGCTAGATATAATGTTGATTTACAAATATCTGCTTCAGAAGTGATAGTTGCCCCCTTACAACGCAACCCTCTCCATCCTAGTTGCAATATCTTGCCATGTTTTCTCTACAGCCATACAAGCAAAGAGTATACAAAGTTTATTGTCTACAACATTAACTATAATCGTTTAATTCCGACAACTGTCTGTTGAAATATATTGGGGTTTTTTTGAGGTTATGCATTTATAAGATACCAATATTGTTAAGTAACAGTACGTCACAACGCACAGACTTTCTCCCTCTTTAATCTTAAAATAGACATTTACTAAAAACTCGTAAGATTTGCTAAACAAAATACTAGGTATATTCATTGTTGTAGAAACATTACATCAAAGATCATAAATGAAATAATACAAACTGATACCTACTTAGGAACCTTAGGAGCTAGCAACAGTCACAGAAAAATTGAGAAAAGAAAAATATCTTTGACCACCAAAGAACATAAGAATCAAATTCATTTTCAAAGACCTGAACTAAAGAGTATATATA
Source organism: Timema poppense (assembly GCA_902141375.1). NCBI lineage: Eukaryota > Metazoa > Arthropoda > Insecta > Phasmatodea > Timematidae > Timema > Timema poppense. The sequence goes on along the minus strand of CABFOV010003845.1, from coordinate 57,464 downwards.
TATATATTTATATTTATTTATATATATATATTTATATTTATGTATATATATATTTATATATATATATATATAAATATTAATATTTAATAGTACTGCAATTTCACAACGATAAATTATTTCGTATCCCAAATAGTGGCGGAGAAATTAACCAAATTGGAAAAATTTCCTCATGTTAAGTGAGTACCCTCAAAGTAATTTTCATAAGATGATGAGAATCTTTTAACCATGAATAGTGTCTAGGTATAAAATTTAATCAAAATGATTAGAGCAAATTTTGAGGAAATTGATTTTGCCTTTATTTAACCTTCAGTAAACCATAATTAATTTTAGGGTTGGATATCCAATTACAAAAACTCCTCGGGGGAAGTTTATTAAAATCCCAGATACCAAGTTTTAGCCTGATTGGTAAAATACTTTCAGATCTAGTATGAAATACAAACAGACGACATCGCGAAAACCACCTTTTTGGTTTCAGGTGGTTATGAAACGTCGACATTTATCAAAATCTTGAGCTCTAATTTTTTTGACAATCACAAAACTTTATTTCCAAGGGATCGAGAGATATCAAAAATATACTTATTTAAAATAAATGCCTAAGTATTATTTTTAAAATGACACAAGTCAAGAAATAAGGATCTAAAAATCCAAAAGGAGAAAAAATTACCAAAGAATGACCTATAAAAAAAAAGTGTCTACAACCAAGAGATCATGAACTGAAACTATGTCCACATGAGCATTGTCTGTGGTGTACCAAATAAAAGACAATATGTCATCAAAATCCAGGAAACTGGTACTAAGTGTTTTGAAAGGCTGCCTCTATACAAGATAAAAGCTGTAAAAACTATATGAATAACTATATTTCTTTCAATTAGAGGGTTTGATAAAACTCTGCTACCAAAATAATGATATTTATTTTTTATGTATTTTATTTCAACCTTATTGTAAAACTCTATACATCATTACGATTTTATTTGAGTAAAAAACGTGCAAACGTCAAATTTAATAGAGGTTTGTAAGAATAAGCTTCAATATGCCTCGAGCCCGTGTTTCGCCTAGATTTAACTACTTTTCTCTTTGAAGTATAGGATCGAGAAGAAGAACCTATGTCTGCATGTTTCAACTTATAACTATACGTCTTATTCTGTTGTGAATCTTCTTGTTGACGCTGAGACAATCTTTCGACGGCTTCGTGATTAATTTCATTGCTGTGCGGCTCCGTTTCTAAAGGCGCTTCTTTCGGCTCGAAGAGGGAGCGCGGTGTAGCGACATCGGTATGCTCTTCTTTGATTCTGGGATGAATTAGATCTTCTTTAACGAACTCGTCAATGACATCAAGGGATGATTCGTCAGACGGTTCACTCGTTGAACTACGCGATGCCATGGATTCGTTTGACTCTGTTTTGACATCTTCTTTCTCCATTTTGTCCAGCAACCGCTCTATTGCCGCGGATGTACGTTCCGCCTTTACTGCGTGGTCTACTAAAATGTGTTCGAAAAATTCTTGCACCGCTTCAAGGGGGGGTTCTTGAAACGACTCAATACCTACGGCAGAGGATGGCATACGTTCACTAAAACTTGTTTTACTCCCTTCTTCCTCCAATTTGCTGAATACTGGCTTCATTTCACGTTCTTTACTTACGTCATGGTAGACAATAGGAATTTCAGCTAACTTGACATTTATCAAAGACGGTTCTTTAGCTAGTTCTGTAGATGCAGAAAATTCTTGCTGTTTTTCAGGTGATTCATCTGTGGTGAGTTTTCCTTTTGCATTTTGATCTAGTTCAACTTTCCCGGCACCTTCTTTAAGTGTGTCTCCTAGAGGAATCGCCACCACCCCGGCAGTCGTGTCGTCGGGTGCTGAAACCATTGAGGAAGTGGAAGAATCATCCGAAAAGTAAAAATAAGACAGATCCCTGTGAAGTCTGTAAATTAAACGTTGAATCTTCTTAGCGTCACTTTCTGTAATGATTTTGTGACGGGACGAGCTTATTTTGTTGACAAAAACTTGGTGACCATCCCATTCTTCATTTCGGGGTTCAACCGGTTCTGTACTTGTGTCATTACCGTCTACGGCACGTTGACGTATTACTTCACCTTTTACATCATAGTTCTTTACAGCTTCCTGCAGTGATTCATTTGGCAGTGATGGCTCAGATAAAGTTAAGTGTGATCTCAAGTCCTTGCCAATTGTCTTTTCCAATATGTCATCGAGTAAGCTAGTTGAAGATGGGCATATTTTGTTGACCAAAACTGGGTGACCATCCCATTCTTCATTTCGGGGTTCAACCGGTTCTGTACTTGTGTCATTACCGTCTACGGTGCGTTGACGTATTACTTCAGTTTTTACATCATAGTTATTTACAGCTTTCTGCATTGATTCATTTGGCAGTGATGGTTCAGAGAGAGCTAAATGTTGTCTTCAAGTCCTTGCCGATTGTCTTTGCCGATATTTCTTCATCGAGTAAGCTAGTTGAGGAGGAGCTTATTTTGTTGACCAAAACTGGGGGACTATCCCATCCTTCATTTCGTGGTTCAACCGGTTCTGTACTTGTGTCATTGCCATCTACGGTGCGTTGACGTATTACTTCAGTTTTTACATCATAGTTCTTTACAGCTTTCTGCATTGATTCATTTGGCAGTGATGGTTCAGAGAGAGCTAAATGTGGTCTCAAGTCCTTGTCGATTGTCTTTGCCGATATTTCTTCATTGGGTAGGCTAGTTGAGGACAGAAATGAAATCTTTTCAAGACTTGCGTAGTCAAGCTTCCTTTTGGACAAATCGTCAGCGTTTACGCTGATTTTTGGTAACGAAGTAAAACTAGCGTAGTATGGAAACCCTCTGCTTCGCTTTCTTGAGACAGATTCGTAAACAGAAGCTTTGATAGCCGTTAAGGACTCGCTTACAGGTTGAAGATTTTCTTCACTTGCTTTTGGCAACGAGACTAAGCTAGCGTAATATGGAATTCCTCTGCTTCGCTTTCTTGAGACAGAGCCATAAACAGAAGCCTCGGTTACCATTATGGATTCCCCTACAGGTTGAATATTTTCTTCGCTTAGTTTTGGTAACGAGACAAAACTAGCATAATATGGAATTCCTCTGCTTCGCTTTCTCGTGACAGATTCGTAAACAGAAGCTTTGATCACCGTTAAGGACTCGCTTACAGGTTGAAGATTTTCTTCGCTTGATTTTGGTAACGAGACAAAGCTAGCATAATATGGAATTCCTCTGCTTCGCTTTCTCGCGACAGATTTGTAAACAGGATTCTTGATTACCGCAAAGGATTCACTTACAGGTGGAAGATTTTCTTCGCTTATTTTTTTGTTTGCAGGCTTGTTAAGGAGAATATAAGTCTTAGGTGAGGTTTTAAAGAATACCTGTTGTGATGGATGGTTTGCGGTAATCCCTTTGTACAACTCGTGAGATGGTACTCTATCTTTAGGTCTGTCTGGATGGTTGGGTATCGAAACGTAGTTTATTATGCATGGTGTTGAAACCTTTGTTTTTCCGGAGAAGGGTGATCGATCTCGTGGTTTTTTTGTGAATACCTCTGACACGTCATGTATTGAGACATATTTGACCATGAAAGGTGGTGGTGCTCTGTTTGATTCCGGAGTCGTCCCAGAATTACGTCTCTTCGACGGTCGTGTATGCTTATACCTTCTTGAAAGTGTATCATTTTTTCTGAAGTCACTTGAGGATTCCGTTTTCTCTTCGTTTAGGAATCCAAATAAGGTTTTCATGGCGGTTTGCGCTGAGGTGAGCCTTGGAAGAAAGTAATAGTTTTATAGATTATTTTTCAAGTCACATTGATATAAGAAATACTTTTTATTGATGAGTAATTAAATATTACCGATACACATAGATCTATAATAGATGGAAGCTTTCCCCAACTCCCATGAAAGCATATGTGTTTGAAATACCGGCTATAGTTTTGAATGTCTTACTTTCTCACATATACACAATCATACAATATAGAATAGGCCTATGTCTTATAATATGACAGAATATTAATTCAAGGTTCAAACAGAAATATTTGAATAAGCCTGACTTAGGCTGAACACTTTCCTTGAGATGGACTGTATAAGGTCAGACCCTAGCAGAATAATTAAACAAATAGCCGAAACTATTGTTAATGCATTTTAGTGGGGATAGTCCCTCATAGATTTATATTCTGAAAATTGAAAAATGACACCTGGACACGGGAATCGAACCCGGGACCTTCGGCTTAGTACGCCAATGCTCTTACCACTGAGCTATCCAGGCACGGGACGAATCCTGGATAGCTCAGTGGTAAGAGCATTGGCGTACTAAGCCGAAGGTCCCGGGTTCGATTCCCGTGTCCAGGTGTCATTTTTCAATTTTCAGAATAACTAGCAGAATACCTGTCCCAGAAACAGACTCTCTCTGACAAAGTCTAGTTGTTTCTGAGATGAGCTGTACCTTGCTAGTTGTTCTTGAAATTAGATATAGGAGTTATTATTATATATTATTATATTAATATAAATAACGCACGTACATATTATGATATACGTTAACATTATTCAATGAACGTATGAACGCTAGTATGACAGTGTCCCGATTTCATTTTTAAAAAGGGGTTGTCTATAAAAAAAACCTATGCTTGTAGATTTGCACAAAAATGCCTGCCCATCCTGGGCTTTGAAATATCAAGAAAGCTTTTTTTTTTCTATCACCATGTCTTAACTATTTGTTCAGGTCATATGCAAATTATATTATAATTAACACTCTAGAAGGTTAGGAATAGATAAGGAAGCATTTAAGAGGTAACCTACCCGCATTTACGTGGAAGGAGAGTGGGAAACTATTTAGGGAAAACCACCCTCAGTAGACCCAACCGAGATTCAAATCCCGATCTCCCCGTGATCAGTAGGTCAGTCTAATGCGATAATGGCTCCTTAGACCATTCTTAAACTGAAGTGGGTATAAATAAAGTTTGCTTTGTAGATTGATCGTCTGGGTGCAACGACTTGTAAAAATATTATTTTGTAATATCAGTCGCAAATAAATACGATCAAAGTTGTCATTATTTTAACATGACTTGTTTGTTGTGTTTGATGCTGAAAATTAAATAAAATCACATCATAATATATCTGTTTCGTTATAAAATTAGTAGAAATAGTGACTCAGAGGCTGTTGACAGGTCAGGTCGGTTTTGACGAGACTGTACCACTTTGGTGGCCGCATGGTCTAAGGCGCTACTTTCGCAGTACAACCAGACTGCCGATGACAAGGGGATTGAGGTTAGAATATCGGTCGGGTGTACTGAGAGAGGTTTTCCAAAATGTTTTTTCCACTCTCCCTCCACGCAAATGTGGATACACTTCCTCTTAGTATAACCTTACTAGTTCCTAAATACCATTAACGTAAATAGTACATAGCCTAAGCGTATAACCCTAACGGGTAGTAAGACGTGGTGCTGGAAAAAAAAATTATAAATGGGAGGAAGCCATTTTCTAGTACAGTTCCTTCGGAAGCGTTAAGCCGCTCATTAACCCACAATCCACCCATTTTTCTAATAAATAAAAATACTAAGTAACTTAAAGCTAAATTCAAAATGTTGTTCAAACCAAATTTCATTTTTCCTCAATAGTTCAAACAATCACGTGCCCTCCATGAAAATAATATTTAAAGACCACCTCTGTATTCTAGTGGTCTGAGTTCCTAGATACAGCTACAGAGGTCCAGGGTTTGATCTACGGCGCTTACAGATCTTTCTGTGAATCAGTGGGTCTTGAACTGGGGTAAATTCAGCCTCATGAGCAGAAGAGATACTTGAATGAAAAAGTAATGACTCCGGTCTAGAAAACTGAGACTAACGGCCAGATGGTTCATTGTCCTGACCACATGCCGCCCTCTATCCACAGATGTTGACACTATCTTTGTCAACAGAAAGCGGCTGCTCGGTTGGTATAGCTCGATTGAGGACTAACTCCATGAAGTTTTTTTGGTCACATTCAAAATCAAAAAAATTATAAAGGTATTATTTTTGTACATGCATACCTAATCACGCCGTTCTCTTACAGGGTAGGTAAGAAACTATGCATGTAGCTCAAAAAACAACAACTTCGTGCTTAATCCATCCTCACTATCTTTCTCTACTCTTCCCTATCCTTGAATAGTCCCTTCGCTTCAACAACATCCATACACCGAGTCATACATGCTCTTTTATTCTTAAAACTCTTAGTGTTACTCTTTTTTCTCACATTCATCTACAATATTCAGCCATTTCTTACGTGGCCTACCCCTTTATTTTGGTCCAGACACTCTACCTTCATATATTTGCTTCGTCACTCGATCCACACTCATCCACTCAATATGCCCAAACCAAAGTAACACGCTTCTTTCCCATTGACCTATTGGATTCCCTTTCAAACCGAACTGCTCCAGCCCCCATTCATTACTGACTCTGTCCATACGAGTTTTTACACATATATTTCTTAGTTATTTCATTCTAACCTCATTCACCTTTCTCTTGTGTTTCTCCCGACAAACCCACGCTTCACATCCTTAAAACAATGTCGGCGTTAACACATTACTGCCTACTTTGCCCCTTTCAATAATACTCCATCCTTTGCAATAGTCCACACACATCCAACTATTCTCCGAAATCTTTTTTATTTATGTTTTATTTGATGAAATCAAATACATAACCTAGTGCCCCTTACCATATTGTTATATTTTCAGTCATGGTGGTCAATGTTTTGAAGGTTTATAAGAGTTTTAGTGAGGTACTTTCATTGCAGAGAGCTGGGTTCAAGTATTGTAGCAAGTATTTGGTGCCATAATACTGGCAGTGGAAATATGTGTAATTTTAGCGTCCATGATGAAAAGTGTCAAGTTGCATTTAGGTTGCCTTGGAAACTAATATAAATAACTTTTATTTTTATAAGAATATATTGTTGCATTATTATACTAACTAAAATGGAATGACTAATAACTCTGGTGCTAATTAATCTAACTATCAATTAATAAAGAAACTGTAAAATAATATTTAAAGTACAAAAATAAAAAAATTATTTTATTTTTTATTTGGACTCATATTAAAACAATATTAAATGTGTTCCTGTTTAAAAAAAACTGACAAAAATATGTATGGTTTCCGGTGTAACGTACATTATAAATAGTATTTTTATCATTAGGTGTTCTGTCTCGCGGCAGGTTCATTCCTTTTGTCAGTGAACTTAGAACGCCAATGCGCCCTGTTCTCTGCCTGTTTCTTCAGCCCCAATGATACCATAAAATAAATACAGCTGTAATTAATTAATAATGTTAGTAATATAAGAGTATATTATTTAAATTTTAACCTTCTTCACACGATGCCAGCACCGATCTAACCCAAAATAATCTCCAAGGAACCAACATTAACATAATAACTATACTTATTACTCCACTAATGCCTTTGTACTGGACCAAGACTATCTACTAAAATATGACCTTAACTGGACGCGATCAGCATTTCTCATTCATTGGCTGTTACGTCATTTGGACCTATAGATTCATTACTCATAGACAGAGCCCTGCGTTTGTGGAGTTCGCGATAATTCGAGAATGTTAGATACGGCATTTTTTCTTTCAGATGTTCACATTTCAGGTTACCCTGATTGCAAATATATGCTCAGAATTGTCGCGATAATTCGCGAAATCGGCGTTTTAGCGCGATATTCGCGATTTTAAATGATGTCCGCGATAATCGCGATTTAGTCGCGATTTTCGGCATTCGCGCTAATATTTTGGGATATTGAAAAATAAAAATTGAAAGTTTTGATGGAAGAGAGTGATGGCATCGAAAGTTTAAAAATTGAGAATGTGCTGCTAGGGCTGAAGACAGACAGTATGTTCAGTGACTTCGCAACAAAGTGTTTGCAAGCGTTGTGGCTGCCGATTTCAAATGCAGATTCAGAACGATATTTTTCTAGGTATAGTTTAGTAGTAACAGACCGCAGAACCACAATGAAAGTGGATAACATTGTTACCAGCTGCATGTTGCAGTTTGGTGATGTTGAGTAGTTATTTTGTATTTTTCTAGCCTAAATTGAGATTTAAAAATATAGTCACAATTTTTGTGAAGTAACAAGATGATTTTTGTGTAATATTTTGTCTTTGTGACTTGTACATACTTTTCCCGGACCAGCTGCCGCTAAATCTTACTTTTTTAATAAGTTGACAGCACATTTTTTTGCGGACTAGTGTTTTTTACCGTTTTGTCCAAACAAAATGTAATTTTTGGTTTTCACTTCAATATGTTTAGTTTACCTGTTTCAAACATTGTCGTGGAAGTCTAGTTTTAACCCAACAAAGTCACCTTAATCACGAAAGTTTGGTAAAAACCACTTTTTTAACGCTTTTGTCTTAATTCGATAATTTCGTCGCAAAAATAGGATTTTTGTAATTCACCGCTTATTCACCGCTTTTGGAAAACTTAAAAACGAAATTGGGCTTTTTTATTCACCATAAAAGCAGGGCTCTGCTCATAGACTAACCACGCCTAGCCATTGCCTCTGCACTGGATGCAACCAACATAATATGTATTTGGCTGTGACGTGAGTTGTACAACAGACTTATTACTCATAGACTAACCACGCCTAGCCATTGCCTCTGCACTGGATGCAACCAACATAATATGAATTTGGCTGTGACGTCAGTTGTACAACAGACTTATTACTCATAGACTAAACAGGCACCGTCATCGCTTCTACAGCAAACAAAGCAAACATTGTTTCTTTAACAGTGATATCAGTTAAACAATAGAATTATTTAGAAAATATTATCAAAATATTTATTAATTAGAATATATATTAACAATGAAGGAAATGATTTCAATGAATTGGTTATACACTTAACTATATTAATAAGATTTAAACGAAATACTTGGAGAGCTTTGAAATGTGGTGCTGGAGGAAACTTGAGAAAGCAGACAGGGTGACAAATGAAGAAGTCCTAAGAAGAGTGAGTGATACGAAAACCATTTTGGATGTGGTTCTTTGGTGCAAAGCAAACTGGATCGGACACGTCCTTATGAGGAACTGTCTTCTGCACAACGTCATAGAAGGAAAGGTTGAGGGAAAGAGGAGCTTAGGAAGGAGGAGGATTCAAATATTGGATGACTTGAAGGAAAGAAGAACATTCTGGGAGCTGAAGGAGGAGGCAGAGGACAGGACGCACTGATGGTCTAAGTTCTCAAACAAAAGTAATTGACCTGTAGTAAGACAGAACACCTAATAACAATAATATTTATTTATATTACCCTTCATATAACATTTCACTGACTGTTAGATTTTCTTCATTATTATTCATAGCCTGTTCCGAAATCGACTAATATTTATATGTAACTTCATTTAAATTGCCTGTACCACCACGAATTGTTACTACTAAACATTTCAAAAGTAGCCTTTCCTCTTGACCTAGTTGCATAGTATTGACGTACGTAATAAATATAGTATAAACATGAACCTGATATAATATGGTCACAAATTATAGTCATGGACTTTTACCGTTCATTCCTTGCTGCTATACAAACACGTTCAAGGTGTTTAATATGTTTAAGATTTAAGATAGGGTGTATTAAAGTGTATTGGACAGAAAGAACTAGCTCAAGATAGAGAAAGGGTGTAATGAAGTGGACTGGATAGAGCTATATCAAGATAGGGATAGTGTGTAATGAGGTGGACTGGATAGAGCTATCTCAAGATAGGGATAGGGTGTAATGAGGTGGACTGGATATAGCTATCTCAAGATAGGGGTAGGGTGTAATGAGGTGGACTGGATATAGCTATCTCAAGATAGGGATAGTGTGTAATGAGGTGGACTGGATATAGCTATATCAAGATAGGGATAGTTGGTGTACTTTCTTAGGTGCGGCAATGAACGTGTGAGTTCCTAGTACCATAGAGTAAGTAAGTAAATATTTATTTAAACAGTTGTCAATAATGTGCTGATAGATTAGTCTTTTCAAAAAAAAATATACATTGTGTGTTTTATTTTAATGTTCCCCATAAAATCTAACCTTGTAATTACACTTATATCGGTCTAAAATATGTTTTATACATAAAAATTTGAAGATGCTGCTCTAAATAGTTGTTGTCGTATTTGTTTGTTCATAAACTAGTTCACTCATGTGTTTCGGATACGTGATAGTAATAATGTTATTGGTAAGTTTTATTTGCAAAATATAATAATATAATTTATCCTTTGTAATGCTAGTATGCTTATATAGACTCTCATAATTGATAAACATATATAATGAGGCCATGTGTTACATTTACTTTTATTCATTTTAGTTTGTTAGGTTATTTTTATTCAAATAAACTCAATCAATAAATATGTTCTCAAAACTTTTTAATTAATTTAAGCCTAAGATATTTTATATTAAGGGTTTCCCCTCACCAAGACTTACTACCCGCCAAGGTTATCTGTATATTCACACTAATAGAGTAGAAATGTTTAAAGTATAATTTATAATAAATGTTCCTTCATCTTCGTGGGGATCAAATTGAAAATATTATGAGAATATCCAGCTCCAGTACATCCAACCGGGATTCGAGCCCTGATCTATCTATCATTGGCAAGCCAGACCAACCGAACTTGTTGAAATTGACGTCTCAACTCACGCGCTCACCGGTGAGGATGTTTATAAGCTGAATCATAACTAGAAAAAATATTAAGTGGAAGAAATGTAAAAGATTATTGTCTCTGTGACATTCATCCTTTTAAGGCTGATATAAATAACTTTGGATAATGAGAGATTTCTCTCGTAACTTTCAGCAGTGACAGTTGAATGGCGGAAACAACATCGTCCCATGACGCCATGTTGGAACCTGGAGACGACATAATGGTCGAAACACCACAGCCTAAAGACGCCATGTTGGAACCTGGAGACGACATAATGGTCGAAACACCACAGCCTAATGACGCCATGTTGGAACCTGGAGACGACATAATGGTCGAAACACCCCAGCCTAAAGACGCCATGTTGGAACCTGGATACGACATAATGGTCGAAACACCACAGACTAAAGACGCCATGTTGGAACCTGGAGACGACATAATGGCAGAAACACCACAGCCTAAAGACGCCATGTTGGAACCTGGAGACGACATAATGGTCGAAAGGCCACAGCCTAAAGACGCCATGTTGAAACCTGGAGACGACATAATGGTCGAAACACCCCAGCCTAAAGATGCCATGTTGGAACCTGGAGACAACATGATGGCCGAAACACCACAGACTAAAGACGCCATGTTGGAACCTGGAGACGACATAATGGTCGAGACACCTCTGCCTAAAGACGCCATGCTGGAACCTGGAGACGACATAATGGTCGAAACACCACAGCCTAATGACGCCATGTTGGAACCTGGATACGACATAATGGTCGAAACACCACAGACTAAAGACGCCATGTTGGAACCTGGAGACTCCATGATGGCGGAAACACCTCATTCCAATGACGTCATGTTGATGGAAGCACGCCAGCATTATGACGCCAACATGATGGAATCCTCTGAGTCTAGTGACGCCCTGGTGACGACCCATCCATCCGATGTCATGCCCGGTAGCTCAAGGTGCAGTGAGGTTGATGAAACCAGAGGCTGCGCCTGGCCGTGCACAGTGTGCAAGAACGAGGAGGTTCTGGGTGGAGGGGAGGAGCCCGTATATGACTACACCTGGGAGGACGTCGTGAGGGCCTTCGTGGCGCCCACCCTGGATGACACCCTCTTGCAGGCGTGGGCACTTGTCAGGTGGGGGAGAGCGGCTTACTCACGACTGCAATCATGACGTGGAAACACCTCTCTAGAGTAATTGTATTACCACCGGCTTCGGTGGTTGCATGAGCTAAGGCGTCACTCTCGTGTTGGACTAGACTGCTGATGACAAGGAGGGCGGAGTTTGAATCCCGTTCGGGTGTACTGAGGGTAGTTTTCCCAATATGTTTTTCCACTCTCCCTCGACGAAAATTCGGGGTAAACGTCCTCTAAATTCAACCCTCCTTATTCCTGGCTCATTAGCTTAGTTAGTACATTTGCGCGCATAAATTAACAGGTAGTAAGATGCGGTGTTAAAAAATTATTATTAGGATATAGTGCCAGTAGTTTAATAGCCACCAAAAGTACTACATAACTTGAGGAACAGTTTGAGAGGAGTAGGGTTATTGTGAGATGAAATGGAGGACCTACAGTTTAACGTGGGATCCGAACCACGGTGGAGGCCTGGCATTCCCCACATTCACAAGATGTCTTGTCAGAGGTGAAGGAAGGGTTTGGGAAATCAGATAAATCTGTGCCGGGACCAGGGGTTGAACCCCGGACCCCCAGCACAGAAGTCCAACAACTTACCCCTAGACCACCAGGTCACCTCTGAGAGGAGTTAATTTTAATAATTTTAAAAAAAATGCCATCGCATCATGGTGAGCTATACTGACAGAACGGCCACCGTATGTTGGCTAAAATTATGCCGATATTTGTGGATAGAGGGTGTCAATTGGTCAGCACAATGAACCCTCCAGCCTTTAATCTCAGTTTTCTAGACCGGAGCCGTTACCCATTTATTAAAGTAGCTATTAATTTGTCCTCACGAGGTTGAATTGACCCCGTTCCAGACCAACTGCTTCATGGAAAAATATTTAAGTGCATGGGATCGAACCATAGATATTTGGCTCTGTAGCCAGTAGCTATGACAACTAGAGAAAAGTTCTAATAAAGTGGACCACAATTAGTTCTAAGGAAACATGGAAGAAATATAGCCCGCTGGGTTCGAACAAGATCTTTTTTTAACATTTCCATAGATATCCATTATATATATATATA
>CABFOV010003845.1:17342-37073 GCA_902141375.1 Timema poppense | reverse complement strand
GGGGGGGGGGGGGGGGGGGGGGAGGCTGTGCGCACAGCTATGAATACATATTAATTTAGAGTTAGGCCGAATCCTATATTTCTCGGATCAGAATTTCGCACATATTACATTTTATTTCTAATCTCGAATCTAAATTCGTATCCTTAAAATTGTACAATTTTACTAAAAGTGAAAATATTTCCAATTTAATTTTTTTTTTGTTATTGTTTCAGACGTGTTGTTACTGACAAATGCTTTTTTCTTTCGTCCCACATTTTTTTTAGCAAATTAATTATATTTATACGATTTTGTCATATTTTTTTTAGAGATCTTGTTACTCTCTCAGCTACACAAGCATAATAAAATTACTTTTACCAATTACTTTAAATCGTTATTTTAATATTATATATAGATTATTATATACTTTTTATTCGATTTTTACAAATCCCGAATCTCTAAATTACCTTAATATTCGAGGGATTCGAGCGTTCCATCTCTACATATTGCGTTAAAGTGTAATTCCATTGTACTCTGTCAGTTTTCAGATTTGGAGTTCTTCGAGTTGGAACTGACCGTCCCTCCAAACGAAGCTGAAGTACCGCTGGGTAGGATCAAGTACCGTACTGTCGAGCCAAGTTTAACAGGCCTCCAAGAGACAGGGGAAGTCAGGTACATCCTCATCGAATACGAGCAGGAAGCGGACACAGATCACCCACGCAGTTCACGGTACAGGCTCGTCAAGATGAAGCCGATGGATGACGAGACAGCGATGATCTCATATAAGTTCATCGAAGTGGAACCAGACGCCGACGATTTAGGGAGGATAAAGTTTAGGCTAGAGTATTTGGAATCAATCGATTCGGAGGAGGACCGTGATACCATATATAAGTTAGTCAAGATACCGTCAGATTTAGACGAAGAGGAAAGAATGAAGTACATGATCAAAGAGTTAGAACCGGGGATTTTGGAAGGCGCTGCAAAAGTAAATTACAACGTTCTTGAATTGCAACTTGAAGATATCGACGAAATGGGTAATATTAGATATCATATCGTAGAGTTTGAACAAATAGATAGAGGCATATCCCAGCTCAGAGACGAAATCATTCAACCAAATGAAGACGAAAGAGAAGTTTGTATTAGATACATGCTTCTTGACGAAATGCAAGATAGATCTAAAACAAAATACAAGCTCATTGAAGTAATTCCAGATGATGAATCGCGTTCTTTTAAATATAAAATAGTTGACGTAGAAGCGCATGTTGAAGATAAACTCGGTTATTTGAGGTATAAATTTGCTAAAGTTCAACCAATGGTTAAGGAAGGGGAAATGTCGTACAGTTTTGTTGAATTTAAGAATTTAGATTTTTATAAAACAGGTATGGTTAGGTATAAAATCAAACAACCTGACGCAGAGAATTCGGAAGAAACGGCTTTGATTAAATATTTGTTGATTGGTGATATGAGGGAGACAAGGAATGTTAGATTTCAGCTCATCGAGTTTCAAGCAGACGATTTACCGGAAACGAGTAGAATCCGTTATAGATTAATTGACCTTGGTTCTGAAGATACAGAAGAGTTTAGAAATGCCCCGTATAAACTTGTCGATGTCACATTTGTAGACCTGGAACAAACGGGTATGTTAAGGTATAAATTGCTTGAGGCACCTCTGGTAGATATAGATTCACCCGCAACTTCTCACGACGAACTTACGGAGCTCATGCCGGAAAAAGCAGAAGACGATAAAATAGCACGGTACGAAATATCTTATCCCACAATTCCTGGAGACTTAGATTCAGGGAGAGTCAGATACAGATCTATCGGACCTCCTGCGATCGATCAAGATGGGACTGGGATGATTTTGTACAAAACAATCGAGTCCAGTAGTGGAGATCTGATAGAAGATGGGCTGGTGAGGTACAAGCAGTTCGACGTCGACTACGACGAAAGGTTCGGGGAAGACTTGCTCAAAGACAAAGTGTTGGAAATTCACTACCCAGTCGAACACGGAGGGAAAGAGTTTGTCAGATACAAACTTGTAGAACCTCAGAGAGTGATGATCAGCGATCATGAAGGTGTCATGGTCTTGTACAAACTTTTCAAGCCTCCGTTCGTGGAAGATTTTAGAAGTGAAGAAAAGAAGAGGATAGGAACTGAGGTAAGAATTAATTTGTTTTTCAGTTACTAAAGATTGTTTTATCCACAAAGATCCGTCCTTATGGTATATTTTAATATCTAGGGGTATAAAATATGTTATAGAGTCAGGTTATTTGTCAAAACATTATTTGTACAGTAATACGGGACGAGATTACATCCTAGTATAAATAATTTAAACGAATAATTAATGCCCAGGTATCATCTCAACGTTCGATATAAAACAGACCAAAACCCTATCCAAAGTATCAAGATCTCAAATGGACAATCCAGATTCAGGTTTATACCACCAACATTAAGCGCCAAAAGAAGGACTATCTAAATATTACGTTCCAAGGAGAATCTATGAATAATCCTATATTATCCACAAAGTCCTTTTTTTTAGCACCACGTCTTAATACCCATTTGATATATATACGCTTATTTGCGTGAAGGGAGACTGGAAAACCATTTTGGGGGGAAACCACCCTTAGTACACCCGACCGAGATTCGAACCTCGTTCTCACTATTATCGGCAATCTAGTCTACTGCGAGAGTCACGCGTTAGACCCCACTGCTACCAAAGCGGGTTGTTCCTTATTGATCCGTGAGTTTGCAAGATATGTTCGGATGTGATTTGGTACAAGTCTTATGGTAGTGCGGGTACTCAACTTTGGAGCATGGCAAAAAAGAGTAGGGAATACGACGAAGAATTTGAGTAGGCGTTGCTTCAGCTGGCCATGTTGAATGTTAGGAGGATGAGATACCGGTAGATTTGGGTGAGTGCATTTTTGAAGTTGCGTGAAACACATGGAGGAAATACGCACAACAAGAAGTAAACTTGTATAAACCCAACTGACCTCATATACTTGATGTAAACTTAACTTGGTAACCGGTCGCGTTGAAAGAAAATGGAGCAGGGAAGCGAGCACGAGAATCTGACACAAGTCGGAGCATTTTTTTGTGCTGGTTACACTTAAGGTCCTTGGCCCTGTCGAGTGCAAGTCTAAAACAAATTTTGTGAGTTGATGGGTGGGAGAATGAAAAGCTTCACAACCGACCAAAGTATCCTTCCGCGCCAACCAGAAGAGATGGATCATGGAAACCGTAGTTGGCACTAGCTACCAGACAGGTCTTGCGGAAAAAGCTTACGTTTGGAAATACCAGTTTTCTCGAGAACGATTGAAATTCTTATGTTAATATTTTCAACATTCCTTCTTATAAAATATGTCGATGTTTATTAATTGTTACATTTTCTTATTTTTTGTTATGAAGCGGGCAGTTTTCTATTGAAAAATGTCAATTTTCTCGATATTTGATCATTGTTAAAATCATAAAGGAAGTGTGTATATAAAAAGTATAAATTAATCAACATGCTCCTATTTTTGACAAACCGTTTCTGAAAAGAAAATGGCTAAACAATAAAAATTCTTGAAGATAACCGTTTTTTACCATGGTTCTGCATTTCCACGCCAAGCGAATGAAAAGGTCCAATCGCCTTAATCGAATATCTTCTTCACTACTGCTCGTTCAGTTGTGTTCTCTCTATTGTAACAGTAGCTTATGCAACTAAGAACTATGGTATGATCTCCAGGGCAATTTATTCAGCTATATCAATCTAAAAGTATTCTTCTAGCTTTCTATCACTGCTAGTTAAAAATTATGTTAGGAAATCATATTGAAACCAAGCTTTCACAAGAATTGTAATTATATAAATTTATTATGTATATTTATGTTTGTTCTAAGGCACTTAAACTCAAAATCGAAACACCAAGGGGGTGAACCCCACTATGATGAATAAAGGCCCGTAAGGGGTTGGGTTTTTTTACCCCAAAAGTGTTTTCCATCTTCTCTTCCGGTGAACGCCATTATGATGCTTTTTTTTAATAATAATATTATTTTGCAATATATCATTGTTGAATATTAATGTATTTACACTTAGCAACAGCCATCCATTATTTGTTTTTGTTCTTTTAAAAAATATAATTTCACATTTCATTTATTTTTCTCTTATTTTGATATTTTTCCTGTTTTCCCTTTTGTGATCCACCTCAAAAACAAAAATGACTGGGTTGAGAATCGTCAGTTGTTCTTTCCAAGGCTATGCTAAATATATTTTATTTAAATAAGGTTCGCTTTTTGATTTTACATCTAGGCTCCAGCGTATACGCTGGATACAAAAGAGAAATTAATA
This sequence comes from Timema poppense, assembly GCA_902141375.1. NCBI lineage: Eukaryota > Metazoa > Arthropoda > Insecta > Phasmatodea > Timematidae > Timema > Timema poppense. The sequence goes on along the minus strand of CABFOV010003845.1, from coordinate 32,770 downwards.
ACTGTCATAGAAAGGAAAAAGTAAAGATAAGGAAGGGTGAATATTCGATAGCGTAGTCACGTGATTCGTTTTGACACCAGGGCCAGATCAGCTGTGGGGCATTTTGGGGACCCGGGGTATTGAAAATGGCTAGATCCCCCTTGAATACAAAATCATTATTTTTTTAAACTTAAGTGCTATATTAATAAAATAATATTATGTAAACGGTATGAGGGTAAAAAAAATCTTTTCTTTCTAAAGGTGTGTGAAGCTTTAAAATTACAACGTCAAAGGTCAAGTTTCACTTCGCTTTGACATCGACACCCGCAATAACCTCCGCGTCGAACCTTTCGAGTAAAGAAAAAATACTATATATATTATTATATCATAACAAGTATGACATTCATTTTTAAAACAACTATTAAACAGTATTTTATCACCGAATAGTGATTAAATGACAAATAAGGTGCAGTAAGAAGAGATAAATACAAATATGTAATCATAAAATAATATAGCGTGCTTGTTTTTTCTCTTTACCTAGATACACTTCAAAAATAATTTTAAAATTAATAGTGGTGCTAGTGGAGAACAAAAAGCCTTATCTTCGTCAAACTTTGCTCAAACTTGGCTTCGAATTTTTTTTTTTAATGGCCTTCGCACACCCCTAAGTTATTCTTTTAAATAAAAAGTTAAAATGTTATTATATAAAACGATCGTATAACCGCCTTTAAAAGCACATTTATTGAAAATCCTGTTGTTTTTTTAAATATGTTTTTTCAAGCAAGTGAGTTGCCCGACTGCCCCATTTGCCCCTTCATCCCCATCCTGACGGCCTTGATAAAAGGAATTTAATAGACCGACAAAGTTGGATTGCCATAAAAAGCAACTTAACTAACAGTTCGAAATCTTACACAATCCGCCATCATCGTTTTCACACACCTAGCCATTTGTAATTTGTTTGAAGTTTCCAAAAACATTTTTTTTATATCTACTTTTCTAATGGTTATTTCAGTTGCAATACAGCTGGCTGGATGGATGGCTGGATAGCTGATCATTTCAGAGGACTTTTGTTCGAATCCAAGAGGTGTAAAAAGTATCGCATAATTTATTCATAGCCCGAATATGTAGTAAGACGCGGTGCTAAAAAAAAAAAGTATTCATGGATTTGTCCTAATAACCAGATCTTTTAGTGGGATGGTTAGGGTCCTTATTTTTACAGTTTTTATATAAAAAACATTTCACCCAATATTAATTAAATACCGCCTCAGTATATATGTTTAGCTTACACAATCTACACATAGTGAGATCAAAAGCTCGTTAATACCTTTCATGGACATTTGACCAGGACATGTTCGATTAATTTAAAAAGGATACCACCCGCTTCGGTGGCCATATGGTCTAATGATCCAGTCTCGGGTTGGATTAGATTGCCTATGACGGGGAGATTGTGGTTCGAATCTCGGTCGGCTGTGCTGAGGGTGGGGTTTTTTTTCAAAATTGTTGTCTACACTCCCTACACGCAAATCTAGGTTCCTTTAAATATGACCTTCCTAATAGGTATCATTGTGTGTAGAAAATTAAAACTATTCGTTTTTACCTGAGCATTATTTTATTTTATTTTGTTTAAAAAAGTTTTTTGTTGTAAAAACTCTTGTTCCTTTTCTTAAGTTCGATTCACACGTTGGCCGAAAATAGAAAACAGAATCTGCTTGAGTTGGTCAGCAACTTATACGCTGTACACCGTGAACCATGATGCATTACAACGCAAACTTAAACAGATTATTGTCTAGTGAATACAAATGCATTTTAGATCATTCTCCCGATGTATGATTTCAAATTATAAAGCTGTGTCATGACACAATCCAATAAACCGACACGCACGCTTTCCATTTACTGATTATTTCAAATCCCCTCACGACGGCCAACGAAGCTGTCTGCTTGCTTCTGACTGTACAGCGCATGCGTTGTCAAATGCGCATGCGCACTGATTTGAGATGGTTGAGATTTTTTAGATTTGATTGGTCCTCCTGTGTCGAACATCTCAGGAAGAAAGGACGAGGGAGATATGATATGAGATGAAGTTGAGCAGCAGAACAGCTCTCACCGCGATGAGACGGAAAACTTTTGATTGGCTTATAGCTCGTCACATGACCCCGTTTCTGTTCCACGCTTGTTTTTCGGCGAACGTGTGAATCCACAGTTAGCGCTCTAGGCACCCGTGTTGGGGATGTTTCCCCGATCACGTTAGTTTGCAAACCGTTTGATGGTATACCTCCTGAGTTATTATATAAGAGAAGTTTTTAAGTTTGCCAACTTCCCAATGTTTGTCCGTCAGTTTTCAGAGCCAAGTGTGATTCGGTACAGAATAGTTCAGCCTAGCATCTCTTTCGTCAACATCTCAGAGGACCAAGGGGTGAAGGTCAAAGAAAAACTAGAGGGCATGTTTAAACAGCTAGTTCTGGAAGATAGAAAACAAGATTCTGAAGAAAACGAAGTGGTAAATGGCACCAATTGCCCATCAAACTGTAAAGTAGCATTTAAAAAAACTATGGTTACAATTTTCAAAATGTGGCTTAAACCTTCATACCAAGAGCTGATAAAAAAATCTAACTATATAATTTTAGTAAACTACAATATTGACATTGTAACTTCCCGCGAATTCATTTTGTATGTCGGGATGGTTACAGATACCACACAAACCATTAGAGCAATGCGATGGTTTGTTTCAACGTCAATACAGAAGAATTATATCCTGATTTTGGTATGAAGCACGTTCCGGAAGGCCTTATCTCGTACCGGAATCCTTCTTTATAGTAGTATTTGGTGGGATAAAAGGCCTTCCAGAACGGTAGGAGGAGATCCGTTTTAGAAGGCCTTTTATCCTACCAATTTACTAATATACAGTGGGATTTGTTAAGAAGCAAGGCCTTCAAGAATGGTCTTCCTACCAAAATCAGGGTATACACTACTCCATTACTTCACATAAACATTAGTGATCCACGGGAAGTCACGACAGATCCTCGAACCTCGAATTTATTTTAAGGCTTCGAGGTATTCTAAGATTCGAAAGACTCATCCCTAACCCTGATATTTATAAATTTTATTCTAGATCGAAGAAACCCAGTCTGTGACTATCCTCTATAAACTTTTGGAACCAAAACTCCCTGTGGTCAAGGTACCCGAGTTTTCGGGAATGGAAAAGGAACCTCTCGAAAAGAAAAAGAAGAGGCGTAAGATACCAAAGAGAGTGAAGGAGGAACGTAAGGAGAAACCGGAGAAGATATTGGTCAGTTCTTCTTTGGAAGATCAAGCGGATCCATCAGAGGAGATGTCGGAGGCACCAGCAATTGAGAAGGTACTAAATTTAAAATTATCAATACTCAAAAGACCTTCTATGAAATGTTTGAGGGAAGGAGGTAATCTTAAAACTTATTTCAGTTCACCTCCTATCGATTGAGGGGTTTAAAGTTCCGTACAAAGCTCACAATAGGTCTATAGTAGGTACCCTATTTATCTTTTCTAACTGTGGCCTTTCACTAAGTGGTACAGTAACTGTATTTTATGTTGTTTTTGATAGAGTAGAGTTTAAATAAGTCACACACACATTGTGGCACCTATTAACATCATTAGTTCATCAATCTTGCGATAGGTTTGGTGCAGCTTTCCACTTTTGTCTATCTTGGGCCAAATTCTTTTCTTTCTTTTTTTACGTTTTTGTACTTTCTTCTGCCAACATGCGACTATAGAAATGGAAAAAACTGTGGGAAATATATTTTTCAAATAAATTTTATAAAAATAAAACAAAAATCTTCCTTAAACTCTCATTTTATTTATCACTCATATTCGTGTGTTCTTAGCCATGTATTGTTGAGAAGGAAAATGTAGCTCGTTGATAGCATTGTTACCGTGCCACATTGAGTTATCATTAATTATTGTATTGTTTAGAAGGCGAAAAGTGTTTTGTAATATACATTGTTGCTGTACCGCATTTAATTATCACTAATTATTGTATTGTTAAGAAGTAAAAAGTGACTTGTTGTAAACATCATTGTTGTGCCACATTGAAACATCACTTAATTGTTTTATTGTTGTGAAGAAAACTGTAGTTTGGTGTAAATATTGCTGCGATGCCACAATGAATCTGCGTATAACCCGAACGGGTAGTAAGACGCGAAGCTAATAATAATAATAATAATAACAGAATGAATAAACACTAATTATAGTATTGTTGAGAAGGAAACTGTGACTTACTGTGTATATTGTTGCTGTACTACATTGAATCATCATTAAGTATAATTTATTGTATTGTTGGACACTGTTGAATCATCATTAATTTAATTCTTTATTGTATTGTTGGAAAGAAAACTGTACCGTGCAATTAAAATGTTGATATGCCACATTGAATTAACCCTAATATTGTATTTTTATTGTAATGTTGATAAGGAACCGAAGACCCCAACTTCGACTTGCTGCAAACATTGTTGCTGCACCAAAGCCAAAAAGGGAGCATCTACTTTCATACAAGATTGGACGAAAATCCCGAGTTTTAACAAATGGATGGAGAGGATGTTTGGACCGAAACCCGAGTCGTTTTCTGAACCGGTGACCATCCCCCGCGCACAGCCGCAACCGGAAGTTGTGCCTGCCAAGTCTAAGATCTTCCTGACGGACGTTCTATGGGCGACCACTAGAATTCAGGAATACGACGATGGCTCCAAAACTTACCAAGTCATGAAACCCACCAGAGAAATGCCCGATAGAGTTCCAGATAATTTCGAATGTATTTTCGCGGAATTGAATTGTTGCAAACGTGTTGAGCGAGCTGGTACAAAATTCTGATGATTTTATTGTTTTGTCTACAAGTTTGTTGAATGTGTTATATTACGTAAAATTGTCGTTACATTGTAAAAATAAATACAAATAAAAATATACATCACTATAAATAATTTCATGCATCCATGATTAATTATGTACCAAACCATACAGCTTAGTTAAAAACGTAAACACATTCTTATATTAATGGTATTTTCTCTATAAAATGACGGTATGAGTAAAATTAGTATATGCATATTCTTCTATATTAATAAAATAAAGAGTTGATCCGTCATGAATATTGGGTGATATCTACCACACACGGAGGTCTGAAATTTTAAAATTTGTAGCCCCTGTGCAAAAATATGTTCACCTTGAAGCTAGAATTTTAAATTTTCTATGAGTTTTTTTTAACTTGGAAATTGTGTTACCTGGATACCTATTTAAAAAGTGAATATATATCTGAATCAAATAATGCAATTTTCATTCTTAAATCAATTTAAACTCGAACTCTCTCTTAAAAGAATTTAGTTTTTGACACCAACAAAGATGGAAACAAACATCCTCCCAGAGTTTCGGTTGTACCTTCGGTGGATATGTCTGAATACACATGTCAGACTTGAGACCAAAAGTGTAATTTTCTTGCTTAGGGAATAATTATTTAAAATATCTACACTTATTTGACAAGGTGCGTTTTGTGACATAAATTAAAGTTTCCAAAGTGGGGTTATGTTTAGTTTTTTTACATTTATTTGAATCTTTTTTTTCTGGGTATCTTACTTTTCGTCATTCATCAGCGCATATTGATTTTTATAAATTAAATTTCAAAAGGTTACGATATTATAGTTTTATATCAACAACCGTATTAATTTGCGTTTAAAACTATTTGCCAGCATTGATATCTTTAATATAACTGAATGGACCTCTGCGGCTAAAATTTTCGAGCTGTCGTCTGAACACCATTGTGTAAGAGAGAAGGAAACCTTCGGGTATATATATCTCTCCTACACACATACAAGGGAAAATGGCATTTTCGACGCATTCACTGATTTTTAAGAATGTATGTGATTTTAATTTAAATTAGAGATAAATATTTAATCTTTTGCGTAGGTAGACAGATTTGGTGAGATCCTACCTGTTGCTGAAGATTTGGTGATGCATTAACCCAAGGAGGTCTACCTGGGGTTGTAATGGGATGATCTTGGTGAATTCTGATCAGATGCACAGTCACAGAAGTTAGGATGAGAATGGAGTTATTTCATTTATCGAAAGAGACTGCATAACACTTAAAGAAACTGAGAAGTTGAGCTGCGGTGATGACGAACGTCTACCTTTGAGAAAAACATTTTTCGAACTAAGGAAAAACCGCGTAAAAGCACAAGAGAGCAAAATGTACCAATCTTACAAAAATAAATTAATGAAAAAGAGTAGGAGACATAAAATTGTGATAATTATATAAAATAAAAATGAATTAATATAAGAAATATTTAGTTAAGTAAACAATAATTAAGTTTATATTAAAATAATAAAATATAAAGAAATAAAGACTAAACAATATGAGATATATCACTGTATGATTAGTTAAACGAAATAAATGTGTTTAACACAATAAAAGGTTTGATGAGCATAACTATGTTTAACACTCATGACTTTTTTCTTTAAATAAGTCGATTTAGACGAAAATAGTAATATTTCTACAAGCCTATAACCTAAATGATCGTTTGAACGTAAGACTTCTATACAAAGTTTGTCATTCGGACAAAAATAATGTTTTAGCGACCTTATTTCATTATAGTTATCGAACATTGAATTTAGTATGGCTTCTGAAAAGCAATAGGCTATACAAGCTAAGAGCCAAATTAAATAAATATATTGCAATATATTAATACTTCCTACAAGCCTATAACCTAAATCATAATTTAAATGTAAAACTAATGCACAAAGTTTGTCATTCAGACGAATGTAATTAAGTTTTACGTTACCTTTTTTCATTATAGTTATCGATTTTTTAAATATATGGTAGTATTGTTTCTGAAACCATTATATAAGCTAATAACCCATTTTAAATATATTGTAGTCTCACCAGAATGTAAACAACATGGGTGATAGCTATATATTTAAATATATTAAAGATGTTATTCTTATTTGTAGAATATTATCTTTAAAACTTAATTGTATATCCTTTAATGTAAATGTATCTTCAGTCAAGTGGGTTATAATACTTCACTATTTCCAAACAATAATACTTGTATTCACCATAAAACTTTTTTGCATAAGAATATTGAAAGAAACCATTAAATCTGTCCCTTCTATAACAATCAGACAACAAACTTTAGCGTTTGAATTTGGTCCTTTGCAAGGGTTGTGTTTATGTCCATCCAGTATAGTATATAGATCACTGTTCGCCATAGCCACTAGCCTTTCGTAGTTGCTTTGTCATTTAATATGTTAGTTGTAACACTGTTGTGTTGGTTAATATGTTAGTTATCTATATTATCTTGGTGTTATTATTTTAAGAATATTAAATATGTATTGTAATATAACATGATTATTAGTGGAAACGTAAATCATAGTATATCAAAGTCACTTTGACCTTATCACGCTAGTTTTAAATAATACCTCAAAATATCTTGGGGTTGGTACTCCTGTACAAACCTGATTTTGTTTAATAATAGAAATGGAAGTACTAAAGTATATATAGTTTCAGAGAGAGACTGTTGATTTCAAACAATTTTATTAGTTGACGTGTTTTTAAACAAAAATGACTCCCAAAAAGAAGGTAATAAACCCGCAATGTATATGTTATTATAATTGTATCGCACAAATAAATATACAGACACACTACTAATAATTTAAATACCAGGATTTTTTATTAACCCATTTAGTGTGAACTTCAATAAATAAATAAATAAGCTAAGCATTGTCTCCTTAAAGCTTTAAATGTATTACGAAAGTCCTATTTAATCAAGGCCCGAGATTAGTAAAGGTCTTGTAAAACTACATGTTAATTTTAATAAAATAGTACCTTATTTTACTTTGAATGTTCTTGGGAATAGAATGAAGTGAGGGCAGGATTTTTTTTTTTTCGGTGTCACTTTATTAGAAATATAATGTTTCCAGCACATATATACACGATATCCTAAAGTTTCTGATTATAACAAAACAATCCTTGTCAAAAATTCCTAAATGTTAAAATACATGTTTTCTAAAACTCACCTAAGTTAATTGACCAGGTAACGTTCCGCCATATGCCGTAACATTCTTTGATTTAGAGAAACTTTCACAGAATAGTTAAAACACCTTAGATTAGAGCCCACTGGTGATTTTATGTATTTGTTAATAAACATAAAGTGTCCACAAGCACTACAGTTTGTACTTAAATTAAACAACTTGAAGTAGATCGTCACACACAGAGCATGATATGGTAATTTTTTTTATGCAACATATTAATGTTTTCACTAAAAAAAAACCAACTGAGCCTAACCTAATTCCCCATGTGTGAATCAATAAAAATAAGCGAGCTTTGCCTAACACCTAATATATGAATAAATAACAATTTCATAAAAGAGGACTCTCTAGAACACGTGCTTTAAAATACCATCTAGATTAGTTTTCTAAGAATTTTTTTAACCATTTAGAATTTATTTCATCACATTTTGTTTCGTAATAATCAAAAATTTCAGAATTTTGTTGTGTGATTAGGTGTTATAAAGCATTACATTTCTCATAGTTTGACAGAGAATTTTTTTTTAAGAGTTTGGTACCACCTTCGGATCACACTATAGCCTTGTTATCTATTGAATTTTCAGACTCCGGCTGCTACCAGTTCCGAATCTACAACTTCGAGTAATAGTTCATCATCTTCGTCCAGTTCCTCGTCATCGTCTAATAGTGACTCTAGTTCATCCGAATCTGAGAACTCTACTTCGTCTCAAGCCAGTGCAGCCAAGAGTGGTCGAGCATCCACAGATTCTGAAAATCACAAGACCCAAAAGAAGAAAACAGTCTCCTCTAAATCAAAAGCAAACACTTCCAACACAACAGAATCTACAAAGTCCAAAGAGAAACCTTCTCCTTCCAAAGAGCGCCCTCCGAAGGAAAAAATTGCAGTATATTCATCAGAATCTGAAGATGTGCCGATCAAACCGAATGTTAAAAGGAAACCTCCAGCCAAACCAAAGGCGACAGCGACCGTCACCCCCGTTCAGAAACAAACGAAACCCGCGCCCAAAGTCAACACAAATATGCAGAAAGTTGTGGCAAACAAAAACGCCGCTGGAAATGCCGCCGCAAAGAAAGCATTTTTAGACAAAGAAACAGCTAAATTAACTGTCACCAATAAAACCTCCGAGCTGGCAACACAGAAAAAACCGAAAACCAAAAGTATCTTCAGTCCAGAAAACAGCAGTGAAAGTGATGATCATACTGCCCCACCTCCCAAACTAACCCCGATGAAAAATAGTGCAATTAAAGTGCCGGCGAAACCTAAATCAAAAGTGATTAAGCCTGAACAAGTGTTGACAGCAGCTGTGAATAAATCTGCAGCGAGCTCTGCTTCATCTACCACAACCTCAGCTTCGTCAGGTACGTCGAACAATAGGGATGCTAAAAGTGGAGGTTAAGAACATTTCCTACCTGTGACTTAGCGGCTTGTCAAGATAGTATTTCTTATATTAAGCCTAATGTATTTACGTTCCATTCGGAAGCTCTTAGAGATATAACATTGTAACAAAAACCATAATTACTAGTCCTGCATTTTTAAATAATTATATAAATATACTTATTCTATCATACAAAAAAAAAGTTGTTTTTCCTATAGGTTTAGGCCTATAATATTTTTAAATCGTCTACAGCTCAAGCTATTTCCCTTTATTCACTATAATGGCCTATAGGGATCCACCTGCCCGGATGTAGATTAAAAAAAGTCTTTGGAATCATAATTACGTGTATCTAGAATAGGAAACAACAAAAAGATATTTTTTTAAGTGCAAGGCAATCCTGGTTAGGCGCAAAAAAAAAGAGTGAGTTTGTATACTCATTAGTGGACAAGGGGAAGGGTTATCGATGGGTAAACTAGAGGTCTCTTAGATTGAACTTATTTTCTTTTCTATCCTTCTTATTTTTTTAGCCTTTGTGTATGAGTGTCATAGTGCTAAGGCACGACTCGCTTAGCAAAATATCTTTGAATTCACTAAGTAGGAAAAGTTGTGAAGTAGTAGCATAACCAAGTTTTACTTTCAAAACTTATACCCACTTTGTTAGTTATTATTATTATTATTATTATTAGCACCGCGTCTTACTACCTGTTCGGGTCAGTCTTACTACCCGTTCGGGTTATACGCACTTACGCTAATGTGTAATGGTAGGGTGATTGTGAGATGAAATGAAGGACCTATAACGTGGAATCCGAACCACGGTGGAGGCCTGGCATTCCCTACATTCACAAGTTGTCTTGTCAGAGGTGAAGGAAGGGTTTGGGCAATCAGATAAATCTATGCCGGGACCGAGGATTGAACCCGGCCACCAGCATAGAAGTCTGACACGTTACCCCTAGACCACAAGGTCACCCACTTTGTTAGTTACATCGAAATGTTTCTTTCTCTGTGTTACAGACAGTAGCTCGGATAGCGACTCATCCGCCGACTCGGGTGTAGCCTCTAAACCTATTAACAAGAAGGCGGCTGTCCTTAAGAAGACCGCGGCCCCTCCAGGAGTGAGAGCCCGTGTGGAAACTCCCCCGCAAGCCAAGGGGCCATCTTCGACCATGGACTCGGGTCTACTGTCCGATAGTGAAGGTGAAGGAGGGAAGAAGTCGATTATTACCAGAAAACTGACAAGGTCTACCAGCGCGAGGCGCAGCAAACATCTCATAGGGAAGACTAGCGACACAGAATCTGACACTGGTGAGGACGTAATAGCACGCCTCGCCAAATTATATTGGGGGCTATTTTGATGGATTAATTAGTCAAACTATTATATTTGTTAGTTACGGTTAAAGCCACATCTAAAGATCATTTTCTATAAATTGTGTGTATCATATAATGTAACTAACAATTTCCGCACGTCCATTAAAGAGTCTGCCTTAAAATATGAGTTAAGAATGACCCTGGGAATGAGATAACTCCTGGATAACTCATTTTTATTTTGCTGTTATTTTTCGTCTTTAAATTTTTTTCAATTTATTTCATGGGACATTATTTTACAAACCTTGTATAAACCATGAAAAATATCGTGTTTTTTTTAAACCATCGTCTTCTTTTTTTATTTTTCCTTCCAAAAGACAACCAATTCATTCTTTGAAATATTTGTCATACTATAACTTACATAGGTAAAATATTCAGCTGAGGAGCACATGAAATTATTGTGCTGGTAATCTTTAAGTTATCATCTTTAGTTAGAAGTACACCTAATTATAAGTTTTATTATAAATAATTAGTATAGTTTTTAAATAGATTTACATGTAAATTAATTAAAACACTTCATATTTGTGTGTTGACAAAATTTAAATAGTGATTAAGATGTGCTTACAAAGAAAATTTCCTTTTCTAGTTTTACAACAAATTAATAAAAGATTAAGGGCCAGTTGTACTGAGAACGCATCTAGTGTGGCGCTACACTAAATACAAGACGACACCTACCTAGAGCAGAATGGAATGGGCCAGTTTCGCATATGAAACTGGCCCATTACATTCTGGTAGGTATTGTCCTGCTATCGGTATGACGCAGCACTTGAGGCATACCAAGTCTGACTTTGAAACTGGCCCTTAGGACCTAAGTTAGTATAAAATGGAGTGGTTTACCCCAAATCGTAAAAAAAGAATTTTATATTATCAACTTGTTTGACTAAAATATAAAACTATTTAATAAATATGTCCTGCCTACTTAGAGAATGCTACAAGGTTTTTATATTTAAATACACTCCTTTATTATAAAATTTAATCAACTACAGAATAAGTTTTAAATCCACTTCGGTGATCAAATAGTGTAAGGCGTCACACCCGTGATAGAATAGACTGCAATTGGTGTGGATATAAGGGTTTGAATCTCGGTCGGCTGTATTGAGGGGGATTTTCCCTGGACGGTTTTCTACTCTTCCTCCACATAAATGTTTGTACACTTCCTCTTGATTTAACCATTTTCATCCTTCAATGACCGCATGGTCTAGGGTGCTACTGTAGCAATAGACCAAACTGCCGATTATTTGACTATGGTTCGATCTTAGTTGGATGTACTGTATGTGGTATTTCCTAAACGGTTTCACCACTCTATCTCTCCACGCAAATGTGTGTACACTTCCTCTAAATTCATCCTTCCTTATCCCTAACCCATTAGCTTAATTAGTAAATAAGCAAATAACCAGACTGAATATTTAGACTCCGAAAACAAAACTAACATATCATCAATAAAACTAAAGAGATTAATCAGGAAATGTATTCATTATCTTTTAAAACATTTAAATTGACTTGTGAAACTTTTTTGTTTTTAGAAAGTAAAAGAAGCTCCAGTAAGTCTCCTGTGAAGAAAGTGACGCCAGGTCCAAAAGGACCCTCCCAGCGCAAGGGCAAGAACCGCGGCAGTGGCGGAATCAACGACCTGTCTCAGGTCCCGATCGTGGAGGAGAGAAAGTGTCCCATAGACGGGTGTGACAGCCAGGGACACCTTGGGGGACGTCTTGACAAACATTTTACCATAGAAGCCTGTCCGCTGTATCATAACATGAGTATACAGGAGTGCAAGGTAAGCCGCCATCGGAATTGCGGTGTCACTCGAAGGGAAATGGATTCAATCCCTCATTCATAAATACTTCATACTGTCAAGCTCGATACTTCAATACCCTCGATTCTTAGATCCTAAATCTCAGGAAATGTAAATTTTTGTCATCATCATCTTCTGCATGTCGTCTGGCACATCCTCTTCCATTCCTGTCAATCTCTCCAAACATCTCCCTCAGACACGCGTCTCCAGTTAAATGATTTAACATTTAAATCATCCCTAATTATTTCGTTAGATGTACTGTCTCTTATTGTTATATTTTCAATGTGTCTCAGGAAATTTTGTTATTCAAATAAAACGACAAGATTTAGAATTGGGCTATTTTCCATTGTAAACATATTTCTTTGTCCCTTTCCCGCTTTCCCCACTTTAATAGGCCTACCTACAAATTGTAAATAAACTCAACATACCTTCGTTCCAGTGAGTGTTAACAAATCAAACAAAAGTGTTTTAAAAAATGGTTTTTAACTTTGCTATTTACTTGTTTTAGTTGTGATTTACACTACATTAAAATACAATATAACCCGTTCCGGTGGCCGCATTATCCGACACACTACTCTCGCAATAGACTAGACTGCCGATGAGAGGGAGATGGCGGGTTTATCTTGTCCAGGTGCACTAAGGGTGGATTTTCCTAAAGGGTGTTGCACTCTCCCTCCATGCAAATGCGGGTACACTTCCTCTAAACTCAACTTTCCTTATCTATAACATGTTAGCGTAATTAGTACATAGGTGTACAACCCGATTGGGTAGTAAGACAAGGTTATAAACTACATACATATAAGTTATATAGAAAGTGATCAAAAGATGTCTTTATACATTGTTATTAGCGCCATGTACTACTTGTTCAGGTAATATATACTAGTACTATACTATACATACTATATATGCTAATGTGCTAGTGGTAAGGAAGTATGAATTTAGAGGAAGTGTACCCACATTTGTGCGGAGGGAGAGAATATTATTATTATTATTATTATTAACACCGCGTCTTACTAGCCGTTCGGGTTATACGCACTTACGCTAATGTGTAATGGTAGGGTGATTGTGAGATGAAATGGAGAACCTACATTTTAACGTGGAATCCGAACCACGGCGGAGGCCTGGCATACCCCACATTCACAAGACGTCTTGTCAGAGGTGAAGGAAGGGTTTGGTAATCAGATAAATCTTTGCCGGGACCGAGGATTGAACCCCGGCCACCAGCACAGAGGGAGAGAATAAAATCATTTAGGAAAAATCCCCCTCAGAACACCCAATGAAAATCTGACCATAGATCTACCCCATAATCGCCATTCTGGTCTATAACAAGGGTGACGCCTTAGACCATGTGACCACCAAGGCAGGTTACATGATTAAATTAACAGCTATAGTTACTGTTATATAGTTGATAAAACATGTTTAGATGTATATTTTGAATGTATCGATTCTCATATTACTTTATTGATGGTGCTCCCCAGGATGCGTACACAGAACGCAAGAAGCACGAGGAGGCCCGCCGCAAGGCAGTGATAGTGATGGGCCGCAGGCCGGCCAAGGCCCCCCATCTCACCAGTGAACAACGGCAGTTCCAGCTCAGGGTGAAGGAGTGGCGAGCCAAATGGCGAGAACAGCAGGAGGTAAGCTATAAATGGCCACTTTGTGTTTGTTTTTTTAGTTCAAGAGCACACCACTGTTCCAGGCGCTAACACCTCCGAATAGATCTGAGGTTTATATCTTCTTCAAAGCTAATCTTGGCTACGTTAATTAAACTCTAAATTGCACGTCTTAATCTTCTTCTTCGGTCCTCAACTCTTTAAGTTTTCTGGCAGCTGACCTCCTTTCTTCACTGCTTCTTGCTTTTTATTTCGTTACTTGATAGTTTACAGCCAGTGTCTTGAATCACTTGTCTTATGAATCTCTCCCTCGGTCGGCCCAAAGCATTCTTTCCTTCGAAAGTAACTTCTTTGATGCACGTCATAGTAAAATAAATCAGGCTTTGTTCAGAAGCAACTATTATTTTTTTAACTTTACGAAAGAGTTAATAAATGTAGAATACTTTTATTATGCTCCCTCTTTTTTTTAATAAAAATTGGCATCTAACACAACCTTTTATTTATAATGTTTTTTAAATCTGTGCTATTAAATATACTGTATGTATTACAACTAGTGTTCATGTATCAAAAAATCTTGGTTATTGAATTATTTGTTGTAATAACTTTATTTGTCAGTTAAAACAAACATAATTATATTTAGGGGTTATAATTAAAATTAAAGTAGTATATAAACCATCATTACATGTTTCCAGCCTTCAATTGGGTCACTTTATTAAAATAACTCTTCATATGCCTTACAATCTAACTTGACACTAGGACAGGCACAACATCCAGTCCCCGGCTGTTAATTTACCGCTGTGAAAGAGTAAACCCACATTTCACCAATGATAAATTGTTCAGCCATGCTGGGATTCAAACCCGGGACCCTTCGCTCATTAGAGAGACACGCTAATGACTGAGCTAAGGTGTCAGATTAGGAATGTTATATTTATAGTAAATGTACCCACATTTGTATGGAGGCGAAGTGGAAAACCATCTTGTAAAAACCATCCTCATTACACCTGAGATTCAAATCTCAATCTCCCCGTCATTGTGGCAGTCTAGTCTACTGTGAGAGTAGCACGTTAGACCACGCGGCCACCGAAGCGGGTTATAGAGTAGGTACTTATTTAATTTTTTAACGCTGAATCAAATTATAACTTTTCACTTGACCTCTTTAAGACCCTCCGGCTGATAGAGCTCTCTGGGCTGAATCTCCTAAAGCCCATGCCTTAATCTTGCCTTAGAGGGGGGGGGGGGGGGGGGTGAGGGCTGTTTCTTTTCCCCATC
>CABFOV010003844.1:14930-34495 GCA_902141375.1 Timema poppense | reverse complement strand
ATTATTATTATTATTAGCACCGCGTCTTACTACCCGTTCGGGTTATACGCACTTACGCTAATGTGTAATGGTAGGGTGATTGTGAGATGAAATGAAGGACCTACAGTTTAACGTGGAATCCGAACCACGGTGGAGGCCTGGCATTCCCCACATTCACAAGATGTCTTGTCAGAGGTGAAGGAAGGGTTTGGTAATCAGATAAATCTTTGCCGGGACCGAGGATCGAACCCCGGCCGCCAGCATAGAAGTCCAACACCTTTACCCCTAGACCGCCAGGTCACCTACCTTATAATATTGAATGACATGATTGTCTAAGGCTATTAATAGTATTATATATTGTCCTACCTTGAATGTGATTCCCACGGGAGGTTAGTAATACATAATCTATTATAGAAGATTTATTTTATGAGGTTCTATTAACTATATTGTGTATATGCTTGATCGACCTTTTAAATTTTCAAAATCACTCATGATTGAAACAGTTTAGTTGCTTCACTTGAATTGTCTCTAAGTACACTCTTTTTACGTTCTTAGGAAGGTTTGGAGATTATTATCATTATTATTATTATTATTATTATTATTATTATAGACAAATTTTCATAGGAAAGCTCATATTTGATATTTAGAAAAGTAACCGGAGCTACTTTCGCGTACTTTTACGTCAGGTCTTGTGATCTACAGCTGACATTTTGGATATATATTATCATCACCTAATATATAATAACACTAATAAAACCGTATACTATTATAAATTTTGGTCACAAAAAAAAACCGTTTGTATTATTTATAAAAGAGTCTTCAGATGAAAATTGAAACTATACTATTATTATTATTAGCACCGCGTCTTACTAACCGTTCGGGTTACACGCACTTACGCTAATGTGTAATGGTAGGGTGATTGCGAGATGAAATGAAGGACCTACAGTTTAAAGTGGAATCCAAACCACAGTGGAGGTCAGGTATTCCACACATTCACAAGATATCTTGTCAGAGGTGAAGGAAGGGTTTGGTAATCAGATAAATCTGTGCCGGGACCTATGATTGAACCCCGGACCCGCAGCACAGAAGTCCGACACCTTGCCTCTAGACCGAAACTAAATTTCTGATAACATACACTCGTACTTTTTTTTAGGTTAACACTTTTGAGTTAAAGTAAAGTTATTTTGAAATAAATATGTTTAAAAATTTAATTTTAGATTATTTCATATATTTTCCAATTTTAATAATTCAAAGCGCCTTCTTCCCCTGCGCCATAAGTGCTATAGATAGATATTCAACGCAGTCGAGTATATCTAAACATACGCATGCACTACACATTTAGTGTGCGTGTGTATAGGTGAGTCCACGTGATAGGAATAAAGCTTACAATATAGGAAAGCTTGTAGAAAAGGGGTGGGGGAGGAAGATGGTGTTATGAGTGTGTTGTGGGGGAGGGGGAGTGAAGGGGGTTGAGGGGATATACAATAGAATCTGGATAGCGTAGGCATGTCGACTCTTCTCAACGTTTAAAGATTGTACCCGAATAAATTATCTCGTCACAAAGAAACGATTTTGTGACAAGATACCACATAATATGAAAAGCGTGGGAAAATGTCAAATATAAACCTTATGATGTAAGGGATTCGTTGCTTATTGAAAACAAGGTTAGCCTCAATGGTGTGCACATGGTATAAGGCGTTGGGATGTTGATATTGCTTGTAGTAAAGAGGTCAAGGTTCGAATCTTAGCCCTGTGCAATTGTTTTTTTTTCTCCCGTATGTGATTTATCGCTCTGGTTTTTAAATCCTCTCTCCAAACAAATGTGAGTGTATTTAGTCCAAAACTGTCTTCCTCTTCCTGACCAATTAAAATAAATAAGATATTAATAACCTTTCTGCTAAAAGTTGTTTTTTAAACAAGTGAGTGTGGCCACAATTTGTACAAGTATACATATTTTTCAAATTTTGGAAAACCTGCATTACCTTCTAAATTTGGATTTAAAAAATTGGCTGAAAATATGCACGTGGCTTTCTGGTCTAGCTACAGGGGAACCGGAACATAAAAATATACAAAACACTGACAGGACTCTGATAAGAAAAGATCTAAATGACGGGGGGGACAAAGAATCCCCTGAATATGTTTATACATTGGATGTTAGGCCTGAATAGGTGTTTCATGGGCAAATATAGTTTTTTAAATCTTATCAATACTTTGGGCAAGTTTTAACAGGATTAGATATCAGGTTACTAAAGGTAGGTCATGGTCAACAAAGTCTAAGAACTTAAAAGAGAGGCTCATTTTTAAAGTTTAAATTGAAAGTCTTGAGTGAATTCTTGTGTAGTGTCATTTTGGGTTTCCAGAAGAAACAGAGCTGGTTAAAACTTAAAACCGTAACTGCAATATGTTCTCCCCTACTAAATCCCCTTTTGACCAATCATACATGGGCTTTTCTCTAAACACCATTGAGGGGAATATATATTCTTTGATTTCTGGCCAATAAGTGTTCTTCTGAGTAACAGCTTATCAAAGGTACAGTTTGGATAAGCTCTGCTTACTTTGTTTACACTCCTCGACTCAAATACGACTTTTTTTAGTTTTAAAATAAAAAGTTGTTATTAGACTTGAAAAAGGCATCACTATTGCAATATTCTGGACTGCTTATGATGGGATCTGGGTCCGAATCTGGTTGGATGTACCGATTTGTTTTTCTTAAATGATTTCTCACTCACTCTCGCCACGCAAATGCTGATACACTTCCTCTAAATTCAATTGTTCTCATCCCTAAAACAACATCTTTGTTAGTATAAAAGCTTTAGCTCAGTCGATAGTGTGTTTTTATACCGAACTTAAGAGGTCAGGGTTCGATTTTTGGCGTGGCTGGAAGATTTATAATTTGTGAAATGTGAAATTTCCTCTTTCACAGTGATAAATTAACGACCAGGGGCTGGTTATTGTGTTTACTCTAAATTCAATTTATCTTATTATAAGTCGTGTTCTGATATAATTAACTAGTGGGTTAAGAAAGAGTATGTTAAATATAACAAATAATAATTAAAAGGTCAATTATACTACTATAAATCCACATGTCTGACTCACTCACTGGCATTAATGCTTACCCACTTCCAGATGAGCTAGAAATTTGAAATTTGGTAAAAATTATAGCTTTTAGCCTGTAATAGACAGGAAAATTCTAAAAAGTTAAAAATGTAATTTTTGACACCAGGAAAAAAATATTCAAAATGGTGGATCAACTTTAAAGTCGGTGCGGACCTTTTTTAGAGGTATCTTATGGCTAAACGGTAAGACCTATCAAAAAACTGTTTTGGAATTAGTATACATAAGCCGAACAAGTAGTAAAACGCAGCGCTAAAAATTAAAATATTGACTGGTTCATGGACCGTTGTCTAGCCATCGCAACGCGCAAGATCCGTCCAGATGCGATGAGCGTCACTTCCTGATGGGGAATTTTTAATGGGAATTTTCGTGAGCAGACTCTGGTTGATGATAACTATATGGGTGAGAATTCCCCGCAGTCTGTGATGCCATTCGCCCAATCCGGAGGAAGCTACAATCAAGAGGGAGGGAAGTTTCAGTAGTTGACCCCCATCTATTTATAAATCCTGCCTTGGAGGAGCTGTAGTCTATTTTTTTTAAAAGAGTCCAAATTTTATTGGAAGTATATTATCTAATAGTTAAAAAATATTCACTAATCTACTTTCACGTGTTTGTACGGCTCAAGTAATTTAATGTACATCTTTTGACTTTTGATAAGTAATATAAATACCTATAAAGTAAAATATGGTAATTTTTACCTCAAAAATATATGTTAGCATTTTCAAAAAGGTTTTTACTACCAAAATCCTACTGTATATCTTTCTTGATCCTCATACCTTTCCGAACATACTTGATGTGTCTCCCCTTCCCTCTTTCCCCCCCTTTTTTTAATCTCTAGTCTAACTTCGTCTGCCCAACAGTTTCTTTGCAAACATTTTCTGGAATGAAATAGTATTATTCTACTGAAGATAATTTTAGAAACCGGAAATGTCAAAACGGCGCGTGCCGTTTGTAAAGACTAGCCTCTTTTATTTTTATTTCTTAACGGTGGCGTTTTATTCGTCTATAAATACTATTTAAGTTCTCAATCTGTTGACAATTAGTTATTTAATCTTTCAGATGTAAGAACTCATGATGGTGAGGGTATATTTTAAATGAAATGCATTGAAATTCCATGGGCATGGGGTAAAAAAAAATTGTATCTGACCGTAGATAAAACCCAGTACTTTAGAGTCAACATCTTTGCTACACGCAGAGAAAAAAAAAAGAAATACTTGGGAAGAGTCAAGGAAGGTTTTAGTGTCAGAGAATTGAATTAATAATACAGAAAAATCGAGAAACTTAAATATCTTTATGCAAAACAAAAAACAACATTTGTATCGCATCCAAACGCTACAAGTTACATATTAAATATTTCTTGCGTGTTAACAAAACACAGTGACAAAAAAAATGCATTTTGTTAATATGATTTGGTTGTAAAGAGTTTGTATTGTTACATCTACACAATGCCACAAACAATACCTATAAAATTTAGTACTTAAACAAAACTTATAAAAATATTTATATTTAGTAGCAGCTAGCATTCAGAAAACGTTATACACGTAATAAAGGGAAAAGTTGTCCTTTTCCAAATAAGACTGTTTAAGGGATAATAAAGTCAGTATATATAGGAAAATCTAAAAGGTCAGGTAATTTTATGAAAAAAATATGTAACAACCCTTTTGAATATTTAAAAAAAAAACGTTCCTTGGCCATTGTTTTAAGCTACTAATAACCTATGTGATACGACATATTACCTTTTACTTTCTATCGACCCCGCGGAGAGAAATTATTGTGTTTGTCAAAAAAACTGAACTCGAGATTTTGATAAATTTCAGCGTGCATGCATGACCCCCTGAAATAATAATAAAAAAAGAGTTGTTTTCGTGATGCCATTTGTCTGTTTATACATTGGGCTAAAGCCAAAACTGTTTTACCGCTAGGGCTAAAAATTGGTTAACCGGGGTACTTAAGTTAAATAAATTTTTCAATTTTCACCATTTTTCCGCAACTATTTGAGATACGAAATAACTAATCATTGTAAAGTTGTAATACTATTAAAGATAAAACATCTTTTATCAAACATATATGTTTATAAAACCAATAATTTCTGAGCTATAAGAACACACACACACATATATATATATACACACACACGGTAGCCCCATGGCTTCTTTGGAGCTGACTTCTGACAGACAACATTTAGGTATATACCTAAATTTTGACTGTCATAAGTAACAGCTGCTATACACATGTTTTTTCAGTTCATATGGTTCGGCGTAGGGATACATAATTTGGTCTGGTAGCTTTTCAAAGCCATAAGCTGTCAGTCAGCACCAAAGAAGTCATGGGGCTACTATAGCTACCTTTAATCAGGTCTCTGAAAATATATTTAATTCTTATGATTTTTGGTGGACAAAGATGTTTTTCTTTTCTAAAAATTGTATTATTTTATTTATGATCTTTGGTGTAATATTTCTACAACAATTGTATAGATCTATTATTTCGTTTAAAGAATCTTGAGTGTTTTTTTTAGTAAATGTTTATTTTAAGATAAAAAGAGGGAGAAAGTGTGTGTGGTGCACCATACCATTTATTTAATTTATTAATTCGAATAGTTTAGATAGCAGCTGCAAACTATGGTGTTAGAAAATGCTTGTGGGAGATTGTGACGTCAACACTACCAGCGATGACATCATATTTCTTGAAGGAGACGTTGTGGGCAGTTTCAGTTTGAAATGCAACCAAAGTGACTCTATTTACATATGGCATTGTCATTTCCTCAACGTTGTCACTGCATTATTCATCTTCATTCTTCCACCACAACTTTTTAATTTCCTCCTTACTTGTCTGCGTGGCGTTAGACCTTGTGGCTAAGTGGTTCGAGAAACCAATTTAACCAGTGTAATAACTTGCATCGGGTACTGAGTTCTCTTAAGGCGTTCGTCAGCGATTGGAATGTTGTGATTCGAATCCCGGTTGGGTGTTGTCTAGGGTAGTTATTTCCAATATGTTTTCCCACTCTCTCTCCACGCAAGTGAGAGTATATTATTTTCTCTAAGCTTTACATGCCTCATTCCTAGCTATTGAGTTAATTAAATGGAGATAGTTTGCACTGGGAATATGACTATAAAAATAAATAAAATAAATGTAAGACACAGTAATTGTACTGGCTTTCTTTAGCACTGCTAGTGCCAGGCCTCCACCGTGGTTCGGATCCCACGTTAAACTGTATGTCCTCCCTTTCACAATCACCCTACACTACACATTAGCGTAAGTGCGTGTAAACCGAACGGGTAGTAAGACGCGGCGCTAATAATAATAATAATAATAATAATAATAATAATAATCTAGCACTGCTAGCCTGGATACACTAAAACCTCGTTAATGTGAACTAATTTAGACCTAAACTTGTTATTCTAGGCGAAAATTTTGATTAAGTGGAAGAATACAGGATACACGATTTTTAAGAATTTTAAATTACAGTATGATTCGTTTAATCAAATTTTCACTTATTTAATTGATATGTAACTTATAATATGTATTGTAATAATTATTTTTAGTTACAGAAAAACACATTGTGTTGACTAAAACATGTAAATATGAAGCATTTATTATCACATTTCACTGTTTCTTAAAATTCTATTTTAAATTTGGGCTTGTAAACCCTTAAAATATATTTCATTTGACTTAATTTTGGTCCTCGTTTTCCGAAAAGTGTGTTCGGACTATCCGGTATCTTGGGTTTGGTTTAACAAGGTGATATTGTATTTACTAATTAAGCTAGTGTGTTTGGGATGATGAAGGTTTCATCTAAAGAAAGTGTACCTACATTTTCATGAAAAGAGATTGAATGGAAAAACATTTATGGAAAAACCACCCTTTGTACACCGAACAGGTATTTGAATCCTGATCTTTGGGAACAGAAATTTGCCCAGGTTATGTCTTGGAGGCTGTCTACATGACATACTCTCAATCAGATGATGTGGGGATTGTTATTATGAAGTTGTGGAGCCAGTGTAAATCTTAAAGCTAACTTAAGCCTAGTTATTATTATTATTATTATTATTATTATTATTATTATTATTATTATTAGCACCGCGTCTTACTACCCGTTTGGGTTATACGCACTTACATTAATGGGTAATGGTAGGGTGATTGTGAGATGAAATGGAGGACCTACAGTTTAACGTGGAATCCGAACCACGGTGGAGGCCTGGCATTCCCCACATTCACCAGATGTCTTGTCAGAGGTGAAGGAAGGGTTTGGTAATCAGGTAAATCTGTGCCGGGACCGAGGATTGAACCCCGGACCTCTAGCACAGATGTCCGACGACACCTTACCCTTATACCACCAGATCACCATCTTTAAGTCTAATTAACCATACTATGGGGATCATAGGAACAGTTAACCTTTCGGTAAACATGCCTATGATACCACCGGGAATCGAACACGGGACCTTTAGCTCAGTATCCAGGGGTGCTGCTGACCACTAGACCAAGTGGCCGGCCGGTTGGTTGAATCATAATTTCTTAACACTCGACCCAGCGTCCAGATGCCCTGTCAAGTGGTGCGCGCGCACTCTCATGTAACTTGAATATCTCCCATTCTTATTTCGACCACTGTGTGTGTGTTCTTTTTATTTAGATAACGGAGAATTATGACGTAACCCTCGGCTCTCAGTATTCGGCTCTGCATCATTTATTCGAGTCTACAGTTAAGTTGTCTTAATGGCGCACTCTAGAGGCTGACTCAGAGGCCGAAATCTACAAGACATGACGATATATATATATAAAATATAGGTCTGATAAAATGTTCTCAAGGCCGAGGTGATCATTAGTTGCGTCACGTAGTCTGATGCTGTTGAATTTCAGAACATATCTCATTAATATACTGGAGATTGAGAGTGCTAGAGATAACTTATGACAGCTTCTTAAGTGGCGTTTGATTACATATGTCGGGAGTGTGCCCTGATGACTAAGAAAAAAAAAAGTTTTTAAAGTCTTGTGGTAGTCATGGCTCTCTAAATACAATAATAATAAATAATGTTAGCCTACTTTTAAAAGCCTCCATGTAGGTTATACATATGGTGACCATTCGTGCTGGGGTTTTTTTAGCACCGTATACAATAATAATAAATAATGTTAGCCTACTTTTAAAAGCCTCCACGTAGGTTATACATATGGTGACCATTCGTGCTGGGGTTTTTTTAGCACCGTGTCTTACTAACCGTTCGGATGCTACGGTCATGGTTTTAGGGATTAATAAGGCTATATTTAGGGGAAGTGTACCCACATTTGGGTGAAGGGAGAGTGGAACACCATTTTGTAAGAACAGTTACACTCGGTACACTCAACCGAGATTCGAACCTTGATCACCCCATCATTGTCGGTTTATTATAAAACGAGAGTAGTGCGTTAGACCAACGAAACATGTAGGATAGTACTGTTTTTTTTTGTGTTGATGTTTTGTTATCTCACAAACAGCTAGTATTACAGGTAAAGTTTTTCAACCAGGTACTTCCAACCGTACACCTTTTTGAAATTAGAGAAAATATGTCGAATTGAACAACGTTAACGCAAGGAATTTTCCTCTTGGGTTTTATTTCGCCCTGGGAGTTTTATTTATAAGTTCTCGGTGGCGTAGTTGGCTAACGCGCTTGTCGTATTGAAGCTCGACTTCTGAGGACGGGGAGATCGAGGTTCGAATCTCGGTCGGCTGAACTGGGGGTGGTTTTTCCTAAATGGTTTTCCACTCTCCTTCCACGCAAATGCGGGTTCACTTCCCCTAATTCAACCTTCCCAATCCTAATCCATTAGAGTAATTAGTACTTAGAGCGCATAACCCGAACGTATAGTCAGACACGGTGCTAAATATTCATTCATTATTCATTTATAAGTTATATTTACTACCCAAAGCAGGATATTGGTAGAAGAAAAATATCTTTAATTTCTGATTTCCAACCGAAATCATTGTTTACCTAAGTTTTATTTTTTTGTTACAAACATTTTTCAAAGATGTTTATTGATAGTAGTTCTACCTATTAATTTTTTCCTAAAGTTGTTTTGCATTTAATGGTACGTATTTTTAGAAATTTTGTACTGAACTATTACATTGAAAAAATTATCAACCAACACAGCGAAAATAATTTAAAAATTAAATTTATATGTGTGTCTGAATGAACAGAGTTTTCCTTGGAATTATTTATGTTCCTTGAAATTGACGTTGAAACTAATGCTATATCGGATATTATTTGACTTGATGTAACTCAATGTCAGCCTGAACTAGTAATGAAAAGGGAGATTTAATAAGCGGACAAACCGAACGTGTAGTAATACGCAGTGCTAAGAATAATAATTTAATAAACTCAATTTTAATACCATTTCTATCACCCGCATCGGTGGTATAATGGTCTAACTTGTCACAATAATGTAAAACTAGATTACCGGTGAGAGAATCGGGCCATGCAAATTCGGTTTTCTTTAAATTCTACCTCCCTTTCCCTATTTGATTTGTGTGAAGATGTGGATAGCTCAAACGGGTAGTAAGACGCAGTGCACAATATTGTTTGTTATATAGTTTCAAGTCACTAAAGAACGTAAACGGAATCAGATCTAGGCAAACTTCACATCAACGGCTGATTTTTACAGGAATTCCCACTTTAGACCACCAAAATTCATTGAAAGGCAATAAAATTTGCGATTATACATTAGAACATAGTACATTTCGTATTGATCAATTCAAAAAAATTGTATAATTTGAGGCCACCATGATTCCCGATGAAATTTATATTCAAATCATTGGTGAAAAAAAATAGTTAAAATGTTAAAAGGAAATATTTGGATATTTCATAGCCTATGTGTTGTTAATTTTTTCTAGTTTGCCCTCATTTCAAACTTAGCTCAACAATCTATTAAACCACCTCATATGCTGAGAATGTCAAACAAAGTTGGAGTTAGCCTATTGCCATTAGTAAATGAGAAAGCTGGGATTGCACTGGCGACGAGTGGGTTGCCTAATATAGGGGATGTGTTGGCTCAACTTTTATCAATTCTGATCTGCAATTTTAGTATGCTAATTTTGCCAAGGTTTTATATGTTTTGATTCAACTTTTTGTTTTATTATGTTTGTTTTTATTGTGTATGTTTGTTTTATACGACATATATAACATTTGTGTAATTATATGTAGCATATTTTAAGTTTATTGATGTATTGTTTACCAGTTGCCTAGATACTCATGAAAATGGTTAATTCATATTTTGGATGTCTCGATTTTTTTTAGATATCTCTTGCACTTCGAATTAAAATAGTTATACTGTAATAAAATGGTCAATTTGATTAATTAGTTAAAAGGTTAATCTATAAAGTGATCAAATGCCAGGCCTCCACCATGGTTCGGATTCCATGTTAAACTGTAGGTCCTCCATTTCATCTCACAATCACCCTACCATAACACATTAGCGTAAGTGCGTTAAACCCGAACGGGTAGTAAGACGCTGTGCTAATAATAATAATAATAATAATAATAATATAAAGTGATCAAAAGTTCCCAATAAAACTTACTTTTGGATAACTGTATAATTTATCTTTTTAATTACTAATTAACGAATTAAGTATATCGATAAAACTGTTATCATTTTCTAAGTTTCCCGTTTTCAATTAACGAAATTCCTATGGAAAAGCGGACTATAGATCTTACATAGTTAATGATTAGTTGCATTCGATACAAAAAACTTTCTCTTAGCAGGATGTATTCCCCGTCGATTACAACACGCCATTAATAACCTAGGATATGTGTGCTTCACCAAAGGGTTTACTAACTTGTGTTTGTATAAGTGTTTAGCGTCTGATCGCTACGGTTTGTACATACAGAGCTCGTTGCGAATGTTAAGGGTAAAGAGGTGATAACATACCACCAAGTGATGATTAGGTGCTTTGATAGAAAGTGGTCGACCTCTGTGATCTTGAGATAAAGCACTCGCCTCAGGATCCGATGTTAGTGAGTTCAAATCCAGCTGGGGTTGAGATTTTTCTTGAGCGATTTGTAGTAAAACTTTTTTCTGGTGGTAAGTAAAGCCGTCAGTCCCATGTCGATTGTGGCATGTTATAGAACGCTGGATAGGTACCTTTCCAGGGAAAATTTACAGGAACTTTTGCTCTCGCTCATAGAAATTCGTGTGTACTGACATACGAGTAATAAGAAGACATGTTTTAGTTAAACAGGCGAGTAAGATATATATATATATATATTTGCCTAGTTCCTTTATCAAACTTACCTTAAACTTTAATTAATACACCCATATTATACTAATTAAATCATTATTTAAATCATTAAAAATTGAAAAAATTAACTTTAATATAAAATTAAATTAATAAAAATTATATAATATTAACAATAAATTATAACATCCTTAATTCTACTGACCAATTTCAAGTCTATAAAATATTAAAATTATAATTAATCATAAAGGCTAAGGCCTTAATGATTTATCAATCAATAATAACAAATTATAAAATATAAATAATATTATTAATATTTTAATCCACCCTGATACAAAAGGTACAATAAATAAAATCTACTTATAATTAAAAAAAAGTGCACGTTAATTACTCCTAATAGGTAATAATAATTTTTTTTAAAAGACAGAAATAGTGATCTTAATTTACTAATGTGTGCATGTCTTTAAACACCCTCAAGAAACTCCTTAATGATCTAAAGAGCTAAAATTCTGCACACCTCTAGATAGTATACACCACGGGACAGAACAAAACTGGATTTTTGTTTTGTTTTTTTAATTTATTTAGTAA
The DNA here is from genome assembly GCA_902141375.1 of Timema poppense. Lineage (NCBI taxonomy): Eukaryota > Metazoa > Arthropoda > Insecta > Phasmatodea > Timematidae > Timema > Timema poppense. The sequence continues at coordinate 22,614 of CABFOV010003844.1, read as the reverse complement.
AAATATAATGAATTTAACTCACCCTCACTTTATACATTCTTTATTATTAACTGATAGGAACTATACCTTTTTTACAAAACCCAACCTTTCCATGCGCTCATCAATCGAAGGTTAGGTTTTGTTAGGTTGGTTAATATTATAATAAACTCGTAGTAGATACACCTAAAAACTAGTGTGTGATAACTCGCTACAGCCCAGCACTATGACGTGATGATATGTCCTCCGTTTTAACGGTTACGAACCAGGTATGGAATGTGTTGTTAGCAGCGTCAATGTCACGAACTATTCAGACTAGTTCTCCTTGCGATATAGCTTGGGATGTTGGTCAGGGGAGGAGATATATTCTCATGGACAAACTAATTAACAGTTCATTACACACTATAGAGTGCAACAAGTTTTTTTTAAATCAGAAAATAGAATAATCAAAAATAATTACTGTACTTTTTTATGTACGGTGGCTAACTACCCATCCGGGCTATTTGCATTTAGCTACACTATTTTAGTTGGGACGAGGAAAGTAAAAATTTAAATTTATTATTATTATTAGCACCGCGTCTCACTACCCGTTCGGGTTATACGCACTTACGCTAAAGTGTAATGGTAGGGTGATTGTGAGATGAAATGGAGGACCTACAGTTTAACGTGGAATCCGAACCACGGTGGAGACCTGGCATTCCTCACATTCACAAGATGTCTTGTCAGAGGTGAAGGAAGGGTTTGGTAATCAGATAAATCTTTGCCGGGACCGAGGATTGAACCCCGGACGCCAGCATAGAAGTCTGACACCTTACCCCTAGACCACCAGGTTACCTAAAAATTTAAAGAATATCCCAGAAATAAATGTATGTGTAAAAAAAAACTCGTATGGACAGTGTCATTAATATGAATGGGTGTTGAAGTAGTGTGGTTTGAAAAGGAATCCGATAGGTCAATCGGAAAGCGTCTTACGTTGGTTTGGGCATGTTGATAGGATTGAGTAGTTATCGAGTGACGAAGCAAATATATGAAGGTATAAGGTAGAGTGAGAAACCATTTAGGACAAAAACAGCCTCAAAACCCCGGTCCAGGGTTTGGTTCCAGACCTCACTGTCGCCAACAAACCAGACTATGGGAGGTTGACGTTTTAGACCACATGGCCACAGTCTATTTAATGTACGGTTAATATCATGGTACCCGCCTCGGTGGCGTAGTTGGCTAACGCGCTAGTCGTGTTGAGCCCGACTGCTGAAGACGGGGAGAATGAGGTTCTAATTTCGGTCGGGTGAACTGGGGATGGTTTTTTCCTAAATGGTGTTCCACTCTCTCTCTCTCCACGCTAATGCGGGTTCCCTTCCTCTAATACAACCTTCCCAATTCCTAATCCATTAGCGTAATTACTACTTAAAGCATATAATAATAATATTTAGCACCACGTCTTACTACCCATTCGGGTTATACGCTTTAAGTACTAATTACTCTAATGGATTAGGAATTGGGAAGGTTGAATTAGAGGAACTAAACCCGCATTTACGTGGAGGTGAGTGGAAAACCATTTAGGAAAAACCACCCTCAGTTCACCCGACCGAGATTCGAACCTTGATCTCCCCGTCCTCAGCAGTCGAGCTCAACACGACAAGCGCGTTAGCCAACTACGCCACCGAGGCGGGTTTAAAGCATAAAACCCTAACGGGTAGTAAGAGGCGGTGCCAAATAATAATAATATCATGGTGTGGCCCATAATGTCGGCACATGATTTCCCTTCTAGAAAAATCAGAGGATGCGTTTAGGTATCAGCACCGGCCACTATTGAGTATCGATTCATTTAATTAAAATGTCTCTTCTTACTTTAATCTTAAGGTGGCCGCCCCGGTCAGCGGTAAAATATAACTTGCTCTCATACCACGCGGTTTAAAATACACTGGCCTGTGTCGTTTTCTGGAACTACTCTTTAATGTCTAACCTTATACTCCCTTTCACCCTTCACTTACAATCCCTTTAGTAATGTCAATCAGAAAGAAGAGAAAGTAAACTATGAAACTTCTTACCTCAAGGTAAAGAGGAAAGCTCGCTGCTAGTTCTCGGATATATTTACACTTTATGTTGATAGCCTATCAAAAAATTATTGTATTTGTTAGCGGAGGGATAAATCTAGAGCCTCTTTCCATCAAGCCTTGTTCCATATCTCTGCAAATATGCTTAAAAAGACGTTGGAAATAAGCTATGTCACATCATCAAACATTTTTTTTATAATAATAAAACTCAAAATATAGGCTTTTAAAATATTACGTTAGAGCCGAATGTCTGCGTGGAAATTTCTCGCCTACTGAGGTGGTCGCCTTTGGACATGTAAGACGCGTACCATTGAAATTACTAAGACAGATGCTTGAATATACAACCGGGGTGACTCATTGGTTGACCTTGTACCACTCTTAGTTTGCGAGATTAAAACTTTCTCTGCAATGCGTTTTTACTTCTCGGCCATGTTATTCGCATATTTATATTAATAGAGTAGGGATGAGTTGGATTAATGTAAGATAAAATGTGCTTTAATTTGCGGTATAAAGAGATCAGTAAACCATATAGAAAAACCACTTTTTAGAACCCATCTGATGGTTGTTTAGCCGGGATATTAGTTTAACAATTATGCTCAAACTATAAAATATCGTGTCCGCATTTTTTCTGATTTCTTCCCTTGAAAACAACGAAATAAGATCCAAGTTAAGATTAAAAAAAAGTTTATATATATATATATTTTAAATATCATAGAATGATTTCACTTTTTACGCCCTAAGATGTGATGAAATCTTGGGTGCATCTGGGTAAGATTCAAGTCTTAACCTCCCATTCGTCTGAGAGTCGGCGTAGTTAGCTAACGCGCTAGTCGTGTTGAGCTCGACTGCTGAGGACGGGGAGATCGAGGTTCAAATCTCGGTCGGGTGAACTGGGGTGGTTTTTCCTAAATGGTTTTCCACTCTCCCTCCACGCAAATGCGGGTTCACTTCCTCTAATTCAACCTTCCCAATTCCTAATCCATTAGCGTTATTAGTACTTAAAGCGTATAACCCGAACGGGTAGTAAGACGCGGTGCTAGATAATAAATACATAATCTGAGAGTCAATAGATTGTGAGCCTTATGACTTATACAGGGTCGGGCCGAAACAATTAAACGATTATTAACCTGAGAATTAATACTTTAACTGAAAAGTAAACACTCACTAGATAAATTAAATCAAACTAAAACTACACTTTTTCACTTTTTGAAGATATTGTCACTCAGGTGAGCTCCACCGGACGTCAGACAAACTTCAGCACGTTGGCCATCTCTTTCCTCGGCATATATCGTCTTAATTAACATACATGCGTATAGCTTAAAAGGGAGGAGAGAAGTGGTAAAAAAAAAAAATCCTCTCCGAATTAAAAGTTAGTTAAACTTAACAGCCAATCAACACAGCTACCCTCCCGAGTTCCGGTACCACGCCACATGAACTTCCGTCCAAGGACGAAATTACTGAAGCGTTCACCCCTCTTGTGAATTCAAAAATAGAACAGGAATGATAATTACTTTCTCACGAATATACAGTCCAATTTTCAAAGAAAGAACCTTATCTGACATACAGAAAATTCGGGAAATTCTAGAGAATTCTTATGAATTAATTTAATGAAAATTGGCATTCCATTTATAAATATTTCAAAATAGATTTTCTGGAAAAATGAAAATTCCTTGTGAAACTCAAGAAATAAACATTTAAGCACAAACATTTACTGAGTTAAAATGTAATTCCAGTGGTATGACGTCACTCAAATTAAAACAAAGCGATTTAATTCAGTTAGAGACATGAAAAAAATCCGTATGAGAAATTCAGCTCTTCCATTAAATATAAAGGTATCGGTGATATCGGACTGGTAGGAGTGAAAGGAACATGAGAAATGGTCAGTACTTTTTGCAGTTTTTATAGCAAAATCTATTTTTTTTTATAAAAATAAATAAAAAATCTCTCCAGTAAAAAAATAGTTTAATTTTCTTAACGGTGTGACCTCAAAAGTTGTTGAATATCTGTCGAAGGTGCCTTGTAATTAAATTATAACTTTTTCTCTTCATTTAAAAAGTTTCTCATCAAATGCTAATGTGCTTATGAGCATTGGTATTGAAAGGATTGGCAAAAAGTTGTAATGCAGCAATCTAATTAAATATTTCTTAATTGCTTTTGAAGTAATTATACTTAGTCACTTTATGGTATTAAGCACGCGAAAGCTCATTGCCGCACTAACAAAAGTACACCACCTATTCCTTTCTTGAACTAATTCTATTCAGTCCACCTCACTACATTCTCTCTCTCTCAGGTACATTCTAATGTTATCTTCCCATCAGCGTCTAGATATTTTCAATGGTCTCCTCCCATTGGTTTTGCCAGTAAATTCCCTAAACAAGGTTCTGTATTCTTCCATTGGCGCTATATGTCTTTCCCACCGTAATCTACGAGACTGTATTATCCTAACAGTCTTGTAGTGAAAACAGAGTATGTAACTCATCATTAAGTAACTATCTACGCTCCCCAGTAGCCTCATCCATTTTTGACCCAAATATCTTCCTAAGTACTTTGTTTTTGTTATGTAAGGTAAGAGACCACGTTTCGCACCCATAAAGAGCAACCTGTAAAGTTAATATTGTTTTATTAATCCCTTTTAACATTCCTTGAAGGCAGGCGAGATGTCAAAAACTTATTGACCAAGTAATAGCATGCATTTTCAGACTATTCGTTTCCTAATTTCCAAATCAATATTATTGTTATTGCAAAGGGAAAACGGTTCCTAAATATTTAAACTCGTTAACTCTGTCAAATGACTGTTATGTTGTTCGCAATAATCTCTAAATTATGGTCCTCAGTCCATGTTCTCTGTGGGATCATTATAAGTATAGTCTTTTCAGCGATCATTTATAAACATATTTTCTCACTAGACTATAAAATGTATACATTTCTTGCGATAGCTTCCTTAATTATTTCCCAACAAAGCATCTGCGTATCCTAATATTTGCAATGTACCGTTTAATTTAGAGCCTTCCCTACTCTATTATACTGTATTAATATTCTATTTCAATGTTTTGGATGACACACAATGACGTCACCGCCGAAACATACGGTAGCTAATCACGGATGTAGAGTTACATCAGAGGAATGTCATGAACAGTTTTGCAATCAGATTTTGATGTGCATCTTTCTGTTAATCTCATCTAGAGCATTTCCAGCCACACGTCTTTCAGTAATGCTTACGACGTGTGGTGGAGTGGTTTGAATAAAAATATGCTTAACTAATTTCATACCCACTTTGGTGGCCGCTTGGTCTAATTCACGGTAGACTAGATTGCCAATGATGGGTAAATCTAGGTTTTACTCTCGGTTGGGTTTATTGAGGGTAGTTTCCCCACCGAAATTATTTTCCACTTTCCCTCCCCGCAATTGCGGGTACACTTAATCTAAATGTAGCTTTCCTCATCCTTAAAACTATTAACGTAATTAGTGTATAGGCGTATAATCTGAATGTATAGTAGAAAAACTAATTTAATACTCATTAGTTGACATTTTAATAATCCTACGAGGAAAAAAATAAGTAATAATTTATAAATTTATACCATCAAAGGTGACCTGGCGGTCTAGGGGTAAGGTGACAGACTTATACGCTGGCGGCCGGGGTTCAATCCCCGGTCCCGGCATAGATTTATCTGATTAACAAACCCTTCCTTCACCTCTGACAAGACATCATGTGAATGTGGGGAATGCCAGGCCTCCACCGTGGTTCGGATTCCACGTTAAACTGTAGGTCCTCCATTTCATCTCACAATCACCCTAACATTACACATTAGCGTAAGTGCGTATAACCCGAACGGGTAGTAAGACGCGGTGCTAATAATAATAATAATATTATACCATAAAATAATATTATACAACAAAACCACCTTCTAATCTCCATGTCATACCAGGTGATAGAGATGGGTAAAGTAGAATTAAGAGAAAGTGTATACACATATGATAATTACATCTTTGTCCGCATACTACTCACCATTGCGATTACTTTTTTAACGTTATTTTTTAATCACCTTCTCTTCTTCTGAAATTTGGATCAATTTCTTATAATTCACCTTCCTAATGATGTGCTCTTACATTAATTAAGTTTTGGGTAGTTTAACACGGTTAGTACTCGTAAAAGCACCAAATAAAATAGTGTGTGTATATATATACAATATGAGAAAAAAGTATAAATAAGAAAATATATAAGAAAAAAGAATATATATGAAAATAGTGTGTGTGTGTGTGTGTGTATATATACAATATGAGAAAAAAGTATAAATAAGAAAATATATAAGAAAAAAGAATATATATATGAAAATAGTGTGTGTGTATATATATATCGCTAATAATATAAAATATATAAAAAGCTAATAATATGAAATATATATAACGCTAATAATATATATATATATATACACACACAATGCTAATCTGGTAAGGAAATGAAAGGTAAAATTTAAACTAAATGTACCTGCATTAGCGTGAAAGTTACGAGGGAAACCCTTTAATAAAAAGCCACGCTCAGGTGTATCAAACCTTGATCTTAACATCAGTGGCAAACCATACTAAGATGAGTCTGGCCTAGTGGTTTGGCTGACCTCTAAATATCTATTAAACCCCACAGATGTGGGTTCCCTATCAATCAAATTAATTAAAAACACCAAGTTTCAACCTAGGATGCTAGAAAAGTTGTGCTATCATCTGGTGCATCGGGATCGTCGTGTCTATCTATACTTTGAGAGAAGAAGAGTAAGAGACACCTTTGAGAGAAACAAAGAAGGAGAGAGTGACCTTCAGGTAGCCCACACGAAGCAGATCACAGCCTGCTGGAACCGGCTGTCGGACGGTGTGACCTTGAACAGCGGCCCCCGCGGGCGCATCTACACTAGACGCGCGCACATGTGTGTGCATACACACCGCTTGTCCACTTATTATATTATATTATGTTGTCTCGATGACGTAATGGCAGAAAGCATGACGACGCGTGAGACGGCTTTCATTTAACTAGAACTGACTTTATTCTAGTTATAGGTTTTTGATGAGAAGAAGGATCTAAAAAATACAATAAAAAATTGTGATCAATATTGATTATAATTTAATACAATTAATTCATTTGTACTATTTTATAGATACTGATAATATATATCAAAAGCGACAGCTGCTTCTGATCGCATGACTTGTAGTATAAATACATGAAAGTAGATCTAATCACTTTTATAGTGACCCGTTTTGGTGGCCGCATTACCTAAGACATCACACTCGCTGTATACTGTACTAGAATGACGATGACGGGGGGGATCAAGGTTCGAATCCCAGTCGGATGCACCGGGGGTGGTTTTTCCTAAATGGGAGATCACGCAAATGTGTATACACTTCCTCTAAATTTCATTTTTCTCATGCCTAGCATGTTAGAGTATTAGTTCGTAGGCGTTTAGTAATATGCGGTTATAAAAAATAATAATTCTTCGTTATCTTTGGGAATCGAGGCCTGGATTTCTCTAGTTCCCTCCAGTGGTATTCAACCGTTTTTGTTCGCGTACCACCAGATATAATTTTATTTCTCTTCGACTTTGTTCTCCCAAAGCTGTCGATGTGTAATGCAAGTGCATATTCTATTATATATATATATATATATATAT
>CABFOV010003844.1:0-12839 GCA_902141375.1 Timema poppense | reverse complement strand
CTGAAGCTGCACATCGCAGGCTAGGAACTGAGCTGGGCATGCAACATCCCACAATATGGAAATTTATTGATGCTCTACGTAAAGTACAAGCTGCAAGAGATATCTACTATGAACATCTTGTAGCTGGACATGAGCCTACGCCGAAAAAAAGAAAGTATCGAGAAGTCGATGCTAGAATTTTAAGACTAGTTAGGAACTATAATAATAGAGACATTATTTCGTTTTTACGTGGTGTTGCGCATAATATTGCAATGCATTAAAAAAGCGATTTTTTTTAAAAAAAGTGCAAAAAAGTGATTTTTTTTAAAAAAGAAAAAAAATGGGGTGTGTTTTTTGTTTTTACTCATCACTTTTTAAAAAAGGAAAAAAGTGGGGTTACTTTTGGCGCCCAGTTGTCCCAGCGCCCAGTTGTCCCGGCGCCCAGTTGTCTCGGCACCCAGTTGGCCGCGCCTAGTTGGCCGCGCCCAGATGGCGGCGCCCAGTTGTCCGGATTCACCTTTCTTCACCTTCAGGACCAAACAACGTTTGTTTAAGGTGCGGCCGAAGGGATTGCAAATATTTTTACAGTTTTTATAGAATTGAAATTTTTTGGCCAAAATAAATCGAATATCTTTCCAGTAGCAACATAGAGTTTAGTTTTCTGCACATGCTAATATCAACAGATCTTGAATATCTGTCAAGGGTGTCCTGGAATTTTGTCAAAACTTGTTCTCTTTATTTAAAATGTTTTGACAAAATTCCAGGACACCCTTGACAAATATTAAAGATCTGATGATATTAGCATGTGCAGAAAACTAAGTTCTATGTTGATATTGAAGAATTATTTTATTTATTTTGTCCAATAAATTGTAATGCTATAAAAACTGTAAAATTACTCGCACCCCTTCTGTCGCACCTTAAGACATTTTTTCTGCATTGCGTTGTTTTAGAGATATTTTGGTGGAAAGTTTTCAAATGAACACACTGTAGAAAGTCAGTGAGGATGGATTATGTACCGAGTTTTTTTTTTGCTACATGCAGATTCTTGCCAACCCCGCGAGGGAATGGTATTATTAGGAATGTATGTATGTATTTCAAATTCTACATACTCCTAAGATATCCTCGCGTACCCCCAGAGATATACGTATGCCAAATTGAATCCCATTGCTGACTAGATAAATAGTTGATCGAGTCAATGTATGGTTTATCTTGATTGGACACTGCCTTACAGAATACATCCATTGAACCATCGTAATGAGAGTTTGAATGTTAAAATATAAATTCATGCCTTTTATTTTTTTAAAGTTGACTGTATTTATTGTCTGATGAAAATACTACTAAGCTTATAAATAACGTAAATGTATTCTACTCCATCCTTTTATATTTAAAATATATATTTTCCTAAGTCTCCCTTTTAAATCAAATTCTTTTGGTTAAAAAAAACAGTCTTTATAAAATAAGGGTTGAGAGGGTGGATGTGACTGTACAGGTTGAGTTGGTTTTATATATATTTTTAAAAAAAGCAACCAGATTAAACGCTACCTTATTGTTACTATGAATGCCTTTTTTTTAGGGGGTGGGTTGTTGGTTGAATGCGAGAGAGGTTGATATAAGACTTGAATCTGAAGCAGGTGGCTTGCCTCAAAAAGGTCTAGAAGCGTGGGAAAGGGCAGCCCCCTTAACCCCCACACCCCTCCCACGCCGAAAGAAGAGCTGAGGGATACTTGACCGAGAATGTGGTATATATATATATATATATACTCTTTTTTCTTGTTCTCTCTGTTACCATGAGATGAAAAATGAGATTCACTTCCAGTGTCTAAAGTAAGAAGAAGAAAAAAGAGAAGGTAGGTGAAAATGAGACCTCGCCTGTAAGTGTATATATCAGTGGTTTGTAAGCTTTTTTTGTACGCCCAATTATCTTATTGTTATTATTATGTGTTCTATCTTACGATAGGTCTATTATTCCTTTTGTCAGTGCCAATGCGTCCGGTCCTCTGCCTCCTCCTTCAGCTCCCAGAATGTTCTCGTTTCCTTCAAGTCATCCAATACTAGAATCCTCCTTCCTATCCTCTTCTTTCCATAAACCTTACCTTGTATGACCTAGTGCAGCAATTAGAATCTGACACATCCTTAGGACAGTTCCTCCTAAGGATGTGGCAGATCTTAATTGCTTTTCACCGAAGAATCACATCCAAAATGGTTATTTTCTTACCCACTCTTCTCAGGACTTCTTCATTTGTCACCCTATTTGTCCATCTGATCTTCTCAAGTCTGTTACAGCACCAGATTTCTAAGCTCTCAAAATATTTCTTATCGTCTAATAAGTTTATCAACATTTTTGCGATCTTTCATGTTTTCTCGACACTTATTTTTGTATATTATATATATATATTTTTTTTCCACTCTTCTATAAAAAAAATTAATAGTAGGCCTAAGGTGAGCCGCACAGACCATCTCACTCCTTTATCTAAATTATACTGATAGCTCTAAGATATTATTTGAAACGAAATAATATACATTGTTATAGAAACATAGTGGGAGTAAGAAGAACGCCGTATTTAATCAAAGAGTATGAGTGAAACAATATACTTAGTTTAGAAACAAATTATTAATAAAATAATATTCTAAGCATTTTCATCTCCCCATTATGCAAAGCTCTATTTTTTTAAATATTTGGCTTCAACCTGGAAACTATTGATTTTATTAAATATTTCAAATAAAAGTTGTATTTTTAAGAATGCTACAATTTTTTAATAAGTTATTTTGTATTTCTAAGCATTTTTGACCTAAATCAGGGCTAAGATAACCTTAAAATTTTAGGGTTGGGATTCTAATTCCAATAAAGCCCTGGGGCACCTTATGATAACCATGTCATTTCGGCCCTAGAAACAGACAGACATACGTCATTGCAAAAACCCATTTTCGACTTCAGAGAGGGCCATGAAATATCGACATCCATCTTAATCTTGAATACGATATTTTTGACGATAACATTATTTCTCTTTCTCTCTCTGAGGAGTCAAGAGAAAATCAATATATAGAATAAATAAAATGTGTATTTTCATTTTAAACCGTTTCGTTTTCTTATAAAATTACGTATTATGATCGATCAAGATTATTTTGCTTATACTCCAATATTATTTGAAATTACTTATATTTGTGAGTCTAGAAGATTCAAATATCTACTTCTAATGACGATGTAGTCTAACACCTTATCTCAGTTGGTAGCGTGTCTGTCTACTGAACTAAGGGCCCAGCTTCGATTCCTGGCATGGCCTGTAAAATTTATCATTGGTGAAATGTGTTTTTTAAACCCTTTCTTAGTGGTACATTAATGGTCAGGGGCTGGATTTTGTGTATTCTACATTTTAGTTATTAAGTCGCTTGCTAAAATCGGTTCAGAATTTCCGCAAGATCTATCGATTGCTGACCCCTGGACTAAAGATGTTTCGTAAGAGGACTACGTCACACCCAGTCCGACATTCGCACAGAAACAAGATCGTGCCTTATCGCGTCGGGGTGAGGTTTCCTCCTATCTTTGGAACGAGATGAAATCTGAAATGAAATTACTTGAAGAAATCTTTTTTGTTCAGTTTGGTTGGAGAAGGGCTTACCGGGATATAGATACAGGGTGTCTTAACATTCGGAAAAACTGGAATTAGCCTGGAATTTGAAGTGGTCGGGAAAAAATAGGGATAAGTCAGGAATTTGGTAAATTACACAAAACAAAAGTTATAATTTTCTAATTCATAGTAGACCATGTAAATACAAATAAAATGATTTTTTTTCAATTCTAATTTTTTTAAATTATTATTCATAAAAAGATTAATAAATATAGGGATAGGGATAGGGGATAAGGAGTAGAAGACGGGTGTGATATATTTTCGAATAGAAAATTTTAGGAAATGATAAAGGAAAAAGTTGGAACTTTCATTGGTCGAGTTGAGTAGACACCATGAAATATAGTCCACGCAATATAAAGGTGGGGTGAAAGAGGACGCGAGCTAATCCGTTGTTTTATTGTTTTTATGACAAAAAGGTTTTTTCCTAATATAAAAGGGTACGTCAAGAGGGGGTTCTGTAACTTAATGGCAACTTTTTCTCTTAATTTAAAAAGTCTTGTCTTATAATATCACTATTTTCATGTCAGATTTTCAACAACTGTTGATATCACCATGTGAAGAAAATTAAACTAGATGTTTATAATGAGGCAATATTTCATTTATTTTGACAAAAAAAAGCTGCGCTATAAAAGCTGCAAAAACACTGCCATTAACTCACGTTCCCTAAGCTCCAATCTTAATGAGTTATATCAGAATATGACTTAAAAAAACTATTACCAGATTGCCATGAAATAAATGTAGTGCAGGAAAAAAACCACAATTTTTTTAAGTGTCCAAATAAACACAAGCTGTTAACCAATAGTTTGTCATATATATATATATATACTAAATTAGATTTATTAATTTTCTGAACTATCAGCTTTAGTACATTTAATGGTGATCCGATTATAACTTTACTAGTTTTGTGTACACCCAACCATATATTGGTACAGCATGTTTTTCCAATTTTAACGAGACATGAACCATTTTTATCCAGAATCAGAAACCATTTTAAGGCATCTTTTCTTCAGCAAGGTGAGCCTAAGGGGAGATGAATGAAATGGAATTCCAAACCCGTGAGCTGCAAGCCACAGAGAGATGTCACGCAAGGCAAACTCATATATATAAAGGCATTCATAAAACTCTGGCTTAAAAGTAGAATCACGTTAAAAAAAAGAAAAGAGGTGAGATTTAAAAGGGTGAAAAGAATTAATAATAAAACCAGAGACCATAGTATTTAACATGTTCGTTTATTTTACAATTTTAAACTACAATTTTAAGTGAGAATAAAAATAAAATAGGCTCCATAAATTAAATCTAGAATCATTATTTGCGTGTTGTAAAATTAAGACTGCAGAAAACTTCACTCTTATACGTTTACTGGTGCGAGCCTAATCATGTTTCTAGTTTCCTGGTTATCTTAGGTAAGGTGGGTTCTTATTTGTACAATTCATTCTTGATTAGTAAGTGCACAAGTTGTGAATAGCCCGCTTCAGTGGTCGACTGGTCTAATAGAGGCGTGTCAAAACTGTTTGCACATAAAGAGCACATTGAACAAAAGATGGCATTGCGAAAACCACATTTTTGGTTTTAAGAGATCATGAAACGGTGTCATTGAACAAAATCTTGCGTTAATTTTTTTTACAATTACAATACGAGATTACAATCACAATTTGATGTCTCGAGAGAAAGTAAAGAGAATCAAGAAGCTCCCTCAATTTCAGAGGTTTCCAACCTTTTTTCAGCTGACGCCCCCCCATTGGTAGATAATCAATTAGGATCATAAATTAAAAATAATTTAAATGCTTTCTAATCATTTCTTTATTTTATCCAAAAATCAATCCAACATTGGTAGAATAATGGTAGAAAAAAAAAGATTGGAGATTATCATGTTCTTTGGCAGTGTTTTGTTTTCATTAGTTCTTGAATATTGGGTTTGATATTTGACAAGAGTTCTCAGTAAATCGCTACTAGTCAACAACGCTGTTTAGTTTTTATGAGAGTCAGAGTTGAAGATTTGGTGGTTTTGTACGTGGTCGCAATGCAAGCTTGGGGCATCGTTTTTTAAACTACCCTACGAGGCCTTTGGGCTCCATGAGGCAATTTTTTATATTTTTTTCACACTATGAAATGGCATTTGTAACTAGGATTGCCAATTTTGTCAAGTCCTAATAAAGGACATCTGCCAATGCTGGTTGCCAGAATATGTGATATTTAACGTTTGTTATATACTTTTCTATTTGTAAAAGTTACTGTCGTTATTGAATGTAGTAAAAGAAATGCTATGAGTGCTCAAGAATACTTTTTTTTCTCCCTTTTACAAGGGCTCGGGTGACCTGGCGGTCTAGGGGGCAAGGTGTCAGACTTCTGTGCTGGGGGTCTAGGGTTCAATCCTCGGTCCCGGCACGGATTTATCTGATAGCCAAAACCCTTCCTTCACCTCTGACAAGACGTGTATTAATCACAACTTGTGAATGTGGGGAATGCCAGGTCTCCACCGTGGTTCAGATTCCACGATAAACTGTAAGTTCTTCATTTCATCTCACAATCACCCCACCATTACACATTAGCGTAAGTGCGTATAAAGCGAATGGGTAGTAAGAGGTAGTGATGATGATGATGATGATGATAATAATAATAATAATAATGCTAATAGTCCTTTGGTGTAAAAGATTTGAGAACCTTTAACTAAGGAGAAGGTTAGAGAGAAGAATTGGGGGGCTATTACGAGACTTGCGTGTTTGGAAATAAACACATGCATGCACACGTTTGGTTGGTAGCCGAATTTAATGGGCTTACACTTTCAGACAGGGCTGCCATTACTGCAAGAAATAATTATCTTAATTAGTATTGTAAAGTGATTAAAATATCTTCAATTTCTATATGATTTTTAACGTTATTTTTAAATTGCCCCCCCTCCCCCGGATTTGTATTTATACCCCTCTAGGTGGGTGCCCCCCGACCCCTACAGATTGGGAATCGCTGCTTTACACAAATCAATAAGACTTCCCCTATATTTTGAACAATAAATTTGAAACCTTTTTATTATCAGCATTGGTGTTAATGTTAGAATTTATTTTTTCATGCCAATCTAATTTTTAAATTAATATTTACAAGATCTAGCCTTTATTTGTTCGTTGATCAGGGTTAAAATTACAGTTGGGTGTACTAAGAGTGGCGTTACTAAGTTGTTTACCGATCTACCTCCACGAAAATGTGAGTACACTTTCTCTTAATCCAATCTTCCTAATACCTAACACATTAGTTAATCACAATGTATTTCAAAGAAAGTATATGAATAATTACATTGTATTTGTAAAAAGGTACAGTAAAGGTGTAAAGAGAATCGATCGTTACCACCCAATCCCCCAGCCTAGGTTTCATTCTATCGGAACTCATCAGGAGGGACTGTGAAACGCGCAACGCAACCTATTAAAAGAGGGTGGAGGGGGAAAATAAGGAAATTCGTAAAGAATTATGGGAATTTAGTTAATTTGAAAGTGTACTAATACGAGGTGAAAAAAAAAGAAGAGCTTTAAATATATTTTAAAAGCCTTTGCTTGAAACTTGTTTTATTGGCCAAATTTTCCCTTTCGTATCTTTGATGTGTTATCCCTACCATTAAAGGAACTTGAAGTATTTTTAAATCTTGAAAGAAGTATTTGTCTCGTGATGTTTCACGCCTATTTATATGAAAACGGAACTATTTCTAGTCCTAAAATTATAGCTTGTGTGTATTTATAGCACCAATTATTATTTTAATTTACTTTTTCAGTCTCCAGAACAACATATATAACCTACGGGCAACATAAATCACTAGGTTTTCTGGATAAAGGGGAGGGATCCCTCTTTGTCCGGGGTGTTTTTGAGTACTTTTTTTTTCTATTTTCTTCCCCTTACCTAATATATTAGACATCAAGAGCTCTGGCGGTGAAAAGCTCACTTATTTCTATGGTGGTATCTTGAAAGCATCCGTAAGTGCTAAGTCCAACATGTCTGAGGGAATTGCGACCATGCATAGTCAATTGAACTTTAGTTATAAGTAGACCAATTGTTTTAAGCTCTCTTTCATATATAATGAAAGGTTTGAAAAAAAATTACAATTTGTATACATAAGCCAAGTAATTGATGGAGTTTGTGTTGTAAAAACTTAATGTTTTTAATTTTTTGCACAATTTCATACCATCCATCCGGGCTATCATTTAACAAGTCTTGTAGCACACTTCGGTGCTCACATGGTCTAGGGCGTAATTCTAGCAATAGAATGGATTGCTGATGACGGGTAGCTCAAGTTTCAAATCTCGGTCAGGTTTTTTTTTGTTACTAAATGATGATCAACTCTTCATCCACGCAAATATGGGTACATTTAATCTAAATTAAGCCTTCCTCATTCTTAACACATTGACGAAATTAGTATATGTTATGCCTGTAACCCGAACACGTAATAAGACACGGTACAAAAATTAAGGAAAAGTACCGTAGGCTAAGAGATAAGTAAGGTATAAATGAGGTTACATGTATCCACGATTGCGTGTAAGGAGGAGAAAACATTAAAGGTAAAATCTCCCTGAATAAATTCATCCGCGATCCAAGCTTTGACTTCCCCGTCGGCGTCAAACTATACTGAATAGCTTGACGTTCAGTTCGCTTGGCCACCATTGTTTGTTTTTTTGTAATGTCACGTTTTAAAATTAAAATAAAATTAGTGGTCAATGCTTGGCTTGTTTCCTTGTAAAATAGGAGGGGGAAAAACTTATAACTTTTGGACTTGTAAATGTCTCAACTTAAGTTTTATATATACTTAGACTACCAAGATACCTCTGAGTTGGTTTTTATATTAAAAATAATATATAAATGCCAGTATAGTAAGCTCTTAGTAATAACTTAAAACAACAAATGAAAGGCGAAAGCACTAACCCTCTTTGGCAAGGAAGGCTCTTTACTAAAATACACATGACCTCTTCCTACGCCCATCAGTCAAGTTGCCAGGGGTGTCGCGTGTAAGTCGTCAATTAACAACGCGAGTACAAAGAGCTTTTTTTGTGTGTAAGTTTTATTTCTTGAAGTGAAGTAATAACTTTTGTCTTAAGGCGAGGAGACATAAATTTCTTGATACAGAGGCGCGTCTCCATAACCCCGCCACCTCCCCTCCCCTCACCCAACCCTTTTTTTTTCTCTCCATCCAACATCTTCCAAAGCGGCTGACAGCGGAAAACTATTGAGTCCAAAAAGTATTCGTGTGTGGGCGAATGCTATCAAAACTGTAACTAATTAAGGTTAATTTGATGGGTAGTTCTTAATTTATGGAATATATTATCTTTTACGGGCTTATAATTAAATGTTGTTACAATAAAGTTTTTATTTTATTTTTTATTTTAGAAATGCCAGCGTTAGGTTTTCATCCGAAGGAGAAAATGTGGTGGGTTAAATTTAGAGATTTTTACGTGTGTCACTACCCATCTTGCCTGTACATATTTTTATTCAGCACCGCGTTTTGCTACTCGCATTTGTATTAATCATGTTGTCGTGTTAGGGATGAGCATGGTTGAATTTAAAGGAGGTGTACACGCATTTTCGTGGGGAGATGGATGGCTATATATATCCATCTCCCCACGAAAAAAAATTTATAGATAGAGATATAGATAGAGATATAGATAGATAGATGTGACCTGGTGGTCTAGGGGTAAGGTGTTGGACTTCTGTGCTGGGGACCGGGGTTCAATCCTCGGTCCCAGGCACAGATTTATCTGATTGACAAACCCTTCCTTCACCTCTGACAAGACGTGTATTAATTACAACTTTTGAATGTGGGGAATGCCAGGCCTCCACCGTGGTTCGGATTCCACGTTAAACTGTAGGTCCTCCATTTCATCTCACCACCACCCTACACATTACACATTAGCGTAAGTGCGTATAACCCGAACGGGTAGTAAGACGCGTTGCTATTAATAATAATAATGATGATAGATAGTAGAAAATCGTTGAGGGAAAATCACCTTCAATACAACCGACCGTGATTTGAACCCCGATGTGTTCGTTAAGGGACATCCAGTCAATTGCGAGAGTGATGCCTTAGAGCAGTGGTATCCGACCCACGATATGCAAGGACATCTTAGGGGGTACGTAAAATAAAAAAATAAAATTATATATATGTAAATGTTTGAACAAACTGTATTTATTTTACTGCCACGTCTAGCACAAGGGTAGTTAGCAGTTTTATTGAAAGAGGGAGAAAGTGATACAAATACGAATGGGGTTTAATATCTTAGTCATCGGCTATACCAGCCATATATTGACTCCATTGACCATGAAAACATAAATGTAGGTTCAATCGGGCTGTATTAAGTTTAACATTCGGATTTTTTTTAAATACTTTAAATTGAACTAAGGTTGTAACTCCTCTCTTTCATATTTTTTAAATAAATTTAATATTGGAGACTTTGACCGCTCATACATAGATAGTCAAGTTTAAAATAAACGCAAGTAAAAAAGAGGTTGTTAATATTCAATTTAAGCTAAGCATGAAATGTATCGGCATCACTTTTAAGAATGAATTAACAAATTAAATTATCCAATTATAAACTCAACCATCCATTTATATTTAAATGTCAACAACACTAGCACTCATTTTGCTATTATTAGTAGGTATTATACTTCATATATATTATATATCATATAATATATTTATTATTGGCTTTGTCCCTTTTAGTCAAGTGTAAGTTAAATCTATTTTCTCAATATAAATTTCTAGAATCTTTAAGGGAATTAAATTGGGGGAAAAGAATAAATTTCAGTGACCGAATGGTCTAAGGCGTCACTCTCAAAATAGACTGGACTGCCGATGGTGGGGAGATCGGGACTCGCCCCGATCGGGTAATTTCTCCTACATGGTTTTTCACTTTTCCCCCATGCCAATTCGGGTACATTTATTCTAAATGCAAAATAATCCCACTCCAAACACATTAACTTAGGTAGTTCATATACATATAAACTGAACAGGTAGTAAAACGTGATGCTAAGTAAATTTAAAAAAAAATTGACTTTTTTTTAAATTTAACACCACCTTTTTGGGTTATACGCATAAGTACTAATTACGCTAATGGATTAGGAATTGGGAAGGTTAAATACAGAGAAAGTTAACCCGCAATTGCATTAAGGGAGATTGGAAAACCATTTAGGAAAAACCACCCCCAGTTCATCCGACCAATATTCGAACCTTGATCTCCCCGACCTCGGCAGTCGAGTAGCTCAACACGTCGAGCGCGTTAGCTAACTACGCCACCGAGGCGGGTATTTTAAGAAATGTTCACTTCCTTTGCAACTTGTGAATATACCACACACTTCTTTGTTTGTTGGTTGAGTAAGCCAAACTTTGAGCTTACGATGCTAAGGGCCAGTTTCATAATCAGATTGATTACGCCTCAAGTGTGGCACTACACTAAATACAAAGACGACACCTACCTAAACTCGAATGGAATGGGCCGGTCTCGCATAGGAAACTGGTCCATTCCATTCTGGTCTAGGTAGGTGCCGTCATGTATTTAGTGTAGCGCCACACTAGAGGCGTACTCAATTTGACTGTGAAACTGGTCCTAAGAGATCCAGGTTCAATTCCCGATACGGGAAGGATTTTCTTATTTTTGAACATTGTTTTTCCCGCGCGATAACGGAAAGCAACGCCTGGAAGGTTTGTTTTCGCCCCACGGTACAGATGTTTGTTATAGAAGGAAGATACCTAGATATAACTTGAGGTGAGTTTACAAGTTGACGTCATCTACTAGTAATGGTCCCATTTGATCGACTCATAGGGCCAGTTTCATAGTCAGACTTAGCACGACTCAAGTGCGAGTCGATACTAAATACAGGAAGACACCTACCTTGACCAAAATGGAATGGGCCAGTTTCGCATATGAAACTGGCCCATTCCATTCAAGTTCAGGTAGGTGACGTCTTATTTAGTATAGCGCCGCTCTTGAGGCGTACTAAATCTGACTATGAAACTGGCCCATAGTGAGGTACCTACACTAACTACAAACTAAAATATATTGTGTAAGACTTTTGGTTGATGCGGGAGTTTGCAGGTAGTTTTTCAGAGAGCTACATGTTTGAGGTTTATGTGTAAACTGGTCTGTAGCTTGCATTCCATTATTGTGATGGCTGTACTTCACGAAACAATATATCTTTTGTAGTTTGAGGCAGCTTTCAAATAACATCCATTAATTAATTAATTAGAAATAGCTGTACGTCCTGGGATATTTAATTTAACAAAATGTACCACTTTATAATTAAAGTATTGACACGGATATACTTTTTTTTTAGCACCGCTTCTTACTACCCATTCGGATTATACGCTCATAAAATTATTGTTTATCTGTCTTCATTTTAGTCAAATTGTAGTCTCACAAGAGATTCCTAAGATTAATATAAGTTTGAAAAAGAACCTAAATTAGTTTACTGATAGAGAGTTGCAGATAAATTATTATATCTGGGGGTACGTGAACAAAAAAGGTCGAATACCACTCCCTTTGACCAGAGCGGACCATTCGAATTTAACCTCACTAATGTGGAAGATATAGTTGAGAGGGAATCTACCCAAAATTACGTGGAGGAAAGATAATAAACCATTTGGAAAATAATTTTCCACAAGTAAATCCAGCCGCGATTTAAACTTTGGCTTATCATTAGTGACAAAACCAGGCTATATGAGCCTGTACATTTATTCAGCGTGACCACCGATGGGAGTGGGAATTTAGTTGATCCCTGTGTTAATGACCAATATCATTACATCCGGTTATTTTTAGCGAGTCTACACTTTTAAAATCGATTTTAACCTAAGCTGCATTTGTGCTTCTTAATATTTATTGTTTTCGTTAATTTCTTATAGGCCTATATATATATATATATATATAAATCTTGTGTAGCTGATTTTTAAAGTAAAAAGAAGTATATTTTTAAAGTAATATTGTCATTCTTATTTATAGGTCCCACTTATTATTTTAATGAATACGATTTATTATATTCCACAAGCTATTTTTCTTGTTTTAAAAAAATAAATAAATACCATTATTCTGTTTTACATTTCTCTTACATTCTTACTCTGTTTTTCTTCCCGGATTTCCATTGACAGCTCGTATCTAAAATTAGTGGGGGTGCTGCTAACAGGGGACGCAAAACAGTGCATTTTTTACTTCACAGCCGCAAAGCTAACTTTTCTGTTGGTACCATTCAGAATTAAAGCTACGAATATATATATAT
>CABFOV010003843.1:0-44173 GCA_902141375.1 Timema poppense | reverse complement strand
GGATTTAGGTGTGAGATTTTTTGAAAAAAATATGCTACTTATTTAAGGTCTTATAGCTTATTTTATTGTGAAATATTCACTTAACCTGACTTTAAAGTGAAATATTGCAAAAATTTTAGTTTTTTTAACAAGTTAAAAATAGAAGGGTTACTGGAGTAGAAATTGTTTAGATAAAACACCAGAGTAAACCGATATTCTTGGTTCTACTGCGAGATTGGCTGTTAAAAGCAGATTTTGTTTAAAATCACCGTGTCTTAGTAATTGTTCAGGTTATCCGCATATAAGATAATTACTCTTAATAGAATATGGAAGTTGAGGAAGGAAGCATTTTAAAGGTAATCTACCCACATTTGCATGGAAGTATAGTGAGGAAATCACCCTCAATAGACCCAACCCAGATTAAAACCCTGATTTAACCGTCGTCAGCAATCCAGTCTAAAACTTAATTGACACTTTAAGACCATTGGGCCACTGAAGCTGGAATTAGCTGCCGTTGACAGTCAACCTTGCAGTTCAACCAAGAGCATCAGTCTACTGTCTTGTCCTGAAGAAGCTGTCTGCGACAGTGAAAGCTTGTCCTTAAAGCAGTGTTCACACGGTGACAATACTGTCACTACAGTAGAAGTCATGATTGTAAGGGATAGTTACTCCCCTCAGCAGTCTCCGTTCACACGTTGAATTGAAATCAATGTGATAGTGTGACAGTGAATACCTCAACCAATGTAAAATGGCGGAACTTGTTCAGGCAGTTGCTAGAGTAGTTGAAGAATTGATGGCTATAGAGTTAAAGAGATGTACACAAAACAAAAGGTGGATAAGGAAATGGGTGGCACAAAGAAATAATCTAGGTGGATCAAATACGCTGATAAAAGAGCTAACATTGTCAGAGGTGAAGGAAGGGTTTGGCAATCAGATAAATCTGTGCCGGGACCGAGGATTGAACCCCGCACCCAAGCACAGAAGTCCGACACCTTACCCTAGACCAACAGGTCATCTCATGCAGTTGTTAAACTCAATATTGTGAGATGTGAGTCGAGTGTGGATAAGACATTTGCTAAACTCATTTTCTGCGTTAAAAAGTTATTTAAAGTTTGCAATTAAGTATTTCAGAATTTTTTTGTTAGTTTAATTTTTTTTTGTAAAAGTGCATTGTGTTCGTGTTTTTAAGGTGAAAGAAAAACAGTTTTTGTTTGGTTTACCTGGTGCATGACAACCCTGATCATATTGTAACACATTTAATAATATTCTATCATGTACAGTTTTAGGGTATTCAAATTTTGCAAGTTAAAGTGGGAAAGACATTCAGCCTTTATGTAAGAAACTAGAGCCATGTTCAAGCTGTCAAATACCAAACCTAAAGAAAAGACCCCAGTGGGAAAGTAAAGACACAGAAAGGAAGATAACATTAGAATGGATCTGAAAGAGATAAGGTTAATGAGGTGAACTGGATAGAACCAGCTCAAGATAGGGATAAGAAGCATACTTTAGTAGGTGCGCCAATACATTTTTTGAGTTCCTAATACTATAGAGTAAGTAAGTCTGAGTTGACATCTTGAGGTGGCTATATACATGTTATAAAAATGTTCATGTTCTTAATCAGTAGCATCGTCAGGTATTTGCTTCTAGCCCCAAAGCAAGTGCCAAATCTCCTGTAACTTAACGCAGTGCCTAGTCCGCGACAACTTTTCAACCGTCCGAGAGCAGCAAAAAGTTCCAAAAATATTTCTTATCTAGATTATGTATAAGATACAACCTTTGTTTATTTCACCAGGCCTACATTGTTTTCGAGACAATGTACAGTAGCCCCATGGCTTCTATGGTGCTGACAGCTAACAGCTGACAGTCGAAATTTAGGTATATAAAGTAGCCCCATGGCTTTTTTGGTGCTGACTGACAGCTCACAGCTGACTTCTGACAGTCAACATTTAGGTATATAACTAAATGTTGACTGTCAGAAGTGACAGCTGCTAAACACATGTTTTCGCAGATCATTTGGTTCGGCGTAGGGATATATAATTTGGTCTGGTAACTTTTCAAAGCCGTCAGCTGTTAGCTGTGAGCTGTCAGTCAGCACCAAAGAAGCCATGGGGCTACTGTACCTACATTTTGATTGTCAAAAGTGACAGCTGCTAAACACATGTTTTTGCAGATTATCTGGTTCAGCATAGGGCTATGTAATTTGGTCTTGTAACTTTTTAAAGCTGTCAATTGTCAGCTGTGAGCTGTCAGTCAGCACCAAAGAAGCCATGGGGCTACTGTAGTATTCTGAAGACCTCTAAGTATCTATATTTTTTTAATTCTAAATAATTTAAAGGCCAATGAATCAATGTTAGTTGATTACTTAATATTAAGTTATCCCAAACCAACAATTGCAGACATGTTCAAGTCTGCGCAAAAATACTCAACTATATAACTGTTTAAAAATGGTGTTAATAGAACAAAAAGTTTTATAGTGTGTGACAAAGTTTAAACACAAACCATGTAAAAGCAATGGCCAAAACTTACAAGCCTACCAGAATCAGCATAAAAAGTGAACCCAAGTCACTGGTAGTTCTATTTATGATAAAGCCTATAAGTTGTCAATTTCACGTCCTCACCAGTGATATGAATGACCCTGAGCACAAGACAAAAGTTTTGTAAATCTTGGTGTAAGAAATAGTAGAGTATTAACCCACTAGTACAAAAGTTTGGGGTTGATTTAAGTTAAGTGTATTTTGCATTTATAGGCCTATTTAAATATATACTTTAGTTGAAATTGAATATTGCTTGAAGAACAGTGTTTAACACCTGAAAGAAATAAGGTATAACAGTAATTTATGCCATCTCCACAAACAGCGATTGTGAATATTTTACAAGGTCACACACCAAGTAGTGTGTAAATTATTTGATTATAATTACCACTCTAATATATTTGATGGTACTGGTTCAGCAACAACATATGGTACTGGATCCTTCTTTAGTCTCAAGTAATCTTGTTTCAGACGAGCAGTTACACTGTTTACTTTGCGAGTACCCATGACTTGTTACCAATTATCATCACTGAAAATACAATTAAGTTACCATATTTTAAATTTAGTAGCCTATATTCATGTTCCAATGTAAATATTTAGTCTTTACATATATATATTTATTGACTTGTTTAATTTAGGAGCCTGAAAAGCTCAGTGAAATAGTATGGTACTGTTGCTATATGGGAAGCCAAGGCCATTTAACTATGTTTTGATTAATACTTCCTAGCTATGTAATGGTGCTAATTTTACAAATTAGCATTATATAATACAAGTAGGTATTTGATAAATTTTATATAGTATTAATTTTGAAATCTTTAATTTTTTAAATTTATTAACCTGGCCAAAAGTTAAAAAGATGTGCTAATATTTTGTCAAACTCTGCCATTAAGACATACCCTACAATTCATATTAATTTGATATTAAAAATACTTGCCTTGTAAAAAATTTCAATAGCATGAACCCAAATAAGCTAAGAGAAATTTGTAGAACGCATATTGTGAATTTCTAATTTTACATTCATTTTACTTTAACACGTCAACTGGCCATAGGTATTTCTTCAAAGTTGAGATATAAGGCGATGTAAATAATAAAAATTTCCAAACCTGATTTACACAAATATATCCATATACTAAGAAAAGCCTAGCTAAAACTTCAGATATTATAAAGTTAATAAGTATTAAGTATTAATAAAATGGAAAATGGGTTGACAATAATTATAATAACAAGCGACTTTCCTCGAAAGAGGAAGTACGTCACATGTATTGTCCTTGGTCAAATACTGTTTTAATTTTATTATTACTAACAGCATTAATTGTTTATTTATTTCTTAAAAATAAATAATTTGATAAATTACTAAAGTTTTAATTCTAGAATTTTATTTACCTGCAAATTAATAATTTTATAAATCAAAACTTTTTCCTTACTCCAATGACATTGAAGGCATTTTAATCAACCAAGAACACTCGGATCCAAATTACGATTTACTTCCGATCAGAGAAAATTCCGATACTAATGGCATGCGTTTGATCCAGCTTTAAGCCACATATGATATAACCCAGAATTAACTAATTATGAATTTCATCTACGGAATAACTGAGAAGACATTTATTTGCCCATACCTACATCAATAAATTTATATATTTTAAAAGAAAATTATACAGCGGTGTTTACAAAGTAATGTTGTCTGAGTTCAACACATTATCTAAATAAAAGTTTGTAGTTTAGATATGAATGTAAGCTACCCGTGCCAATTGATGTACAGGACAAGTCATAAGTAAATGTTCTAGTGTTTCAGGAACGTGGCAAGCAACACAATGTGAAGACGGAACCTTGCGAATCAAATAAAGTCGATCTTTCATGTAGGCGTATCCAAGACCAAGGTGGATTATTAAACTCATGGGTGCCTTTTGAATCCAAAAACCATAGCGTAGCTAATTTTGTACCAAAAACCTTGTAGTATCATTTTACCTTCTGCTGGCATATGGTCTCCCACCATACCACCCATTTGTTGAATTACAAGTTTTACTCTCGGTATAAATTCACTATATGGTAGCGGGATCTACTGTACAACAGAAATAAATTTACACTAGATGCCAATATATCCGCTCTCTTACAACCCATTATACTCACGTGACTAGGATTCCATTGAAACTCCAATCCTTAACCCCTATATTAGAGATAGGTGCTCTCATCAAGTACTGTATTGAAATTATTAATGGGTGTTATGGAAGCCCTGACAGGCTGTTTTAGACGCCAAAGCACTACCGCAGTGGGATCCACCGCTACTGGCTGAAGACTTAAAGATAAGACATTAATGCCTGCAGGATAGTAAATATTTCCACTGTAAATATTGACGCGTCGGAATGTAGTCTATATGTCTGACTATAATTAATACTACTGTCATAAAAAGCCACACCCCCTAGGGCCAGCTCCACTTCCCTCTTAGCACTATCTGTAAAATTAAGTTTGTATTTATTCCATTTTTCCTTCATATAACTTAATGCATTTAGCTTCTGCTCTATTGGAAGAGTAACTCTTTTTACTCCTTTTTCATAAATATATATATTACCACCATTGGAACGTCTCAAAGGGTGTTATGCCCCACAGTGATACACTTGGTAGGATAAGGAAAAGAAAAAATATACTGATGCAACTCATTCAAATCCAAAAAGATATCTACCAAAACTGGCCATGTTTTCTTTAACCAATATTTCTTATTCTCGCTATAATTTGTAAAGATACAAAGTCTGTGCCACAAAGAACGTGAGGTTGAACAGTTTTAATAAAACAACTTGTCCATCTAAAGCCAGCGCCTAGGAAACAAAGGAAGCTCCCCCACTTCAGTAAGGAGGACATTGGTCGGCGAGATGTACAACAAGCGCTCAGACACGTCTTACTGCTGCTTCCAGCTTCGCTAGTGTAGACCATAATGCAGTGTGATGTAAATAAAACCACCCATACTCTAATCGACAACGTATAAGCCCACGGTATATTTGTAGCATTGTAAATGGGTGTGAGCCCCAAGAGGAACCCGCCAATAATCGTATGGTATTTATCTGTTACAAGTTATATATATTTCTGAAAAATTAGGGAGTCAGGAACTCTTCATGTCTAGTGTCATGCCTAAAAATTACACCATATGTTGTACCTTAATTCAACGTCCTTCATAAACTAATCTAATTAAGCTATCTCACGCTCTATGTCGAGTGAAGATGACCGCACAATATTTAGCGACATTTAGAGTCAAGGAGTGGGTTGTCAACCAATTTAAAAGCAAAGGAAACACTAATTGTAGTTTACCCAGTGATCTCTATACTATATTGGATGAACATAAACACACCCCTTGTAACGGACCAAATCGTACGCTAAAGTTTTTCATTTGCTTTCTAGCGAGAGGACAGATTCAACGGTTTATTTCAATGTTCTTGTGCAAAAACGTGTTCCTTGTGAATAAGTTAAAAGGATTATTGTTTGGAAATAGTGAAGTATTATACCCCATTTGCTGAAGACACATTTATATTAAAGGATATAGAATTCAGTTTTACAAGTAATATCTTACAAATAAGAATAAAATCTTTAATATGTTAAAATATGTATCTATCACCCATATTGTTTACATTCTGCTATGGCTACACTATATTTTTAATTGGTTTCAGAAACAATATTATAATTAAAGTTCGATAATTATAATGAAATAAGGTAGGTATCTTAAAACTTAACTACATTTGTTTGAATAACAAACTTTGTGTAGTTGTTTTACATTCAAACTAACATTTAGATTACATGTCTTGTAGTTATTACTATATTACAATATATTTAAAGTAGGCTCTCAGCTTTTATATTGCTTTCAGAAACTATATTATAATTAATGTTCGATAACTGTAATGAAATAAGGTTACTAAAAATTTGATTACTTTTGTTCAAATGACAAACTTTGTGTGGATGCCTTACGTTCAAACGATCATTTAGGTTATAGGTTTGTAGGAAGTGTTACAATATTAACCAACATCAACTTATTTAAGGAAACAAGTCACACGTGTTGAACTTAGTTGTGCTCTTCAAACCTTTTACTACTAACTCATTCACATAATTGAACTATTCATACATTGATATATCTCATATACCGGTTCCTAATCATAAAAATTAGCGAATGATGTCGAAATGAGATGTGGCCTTGTATGTGTTTAAGAGAGAAAGAGATATGCGAAAGTTTTCCTCTTTTTTACACAATGGTGTGCAGATGACAGCTCGAAAATTTTATCCGCAGATGTCCATCCAGTTATATTATAGAGATCAACGAGTTTACATACCCCCTATATCAAGTTACAAGACCAAACGTATACTAACACGTCATCCCCATACTGTAAAGTCATTACATCAACCGGGAAAGGGATATCAACCTCGCCTGTTAACACTGCACACCTTTCTAAAGTACATCTCTATTTCCTCTTCATTTTTATCCTCCACACCCTTATAATTATTTCTTGTAAAACTCTCTTTCTCCTACATTACCATCCTTTTATTTCTGCCACCAACAACCTGTGGTCTTTATTTAAGGACACACTTACCATTACTTTAATATTTAAGGTCTGCCTTTTCATTTCTTTACTCATGATAGATGCATACAGGAGATGTTAATTATTTTCTTATGTTTGTAGACTGGAGTTTCATGGGATATATTAGCGTACTAACCGAACGGGTATTAAAACGCGGTGCTAAAGATAATAATTGGCTATAACCTCTTTTCAGATTCTCATTGACTGATACCTCTCAATTCCAATGAATATCTATACTACACTCCATGCTTATCACATAAGATATTAAAATTGTATCAACATTATGCATTGTGCATTATTTACTAATCCCTATATTATATCAATGATAAATGCTATCATTGAAAATAATGAATTTCAACCTGTTGCATAATAATCGCTTTTAGTTAGCCTACTTTAATAATATTAACCCTGCCTAACACTTTACACTACGTTTCATATTAAAATATCTTATGACTTATGCTTTGTACTATATGAACTATTAACTATTAGTTATTCGTTACGCATGCATTCATACCCTGCCTTATTTAATAGTTGTGCATATGCAAAAATGAATTTGTTAACACTTATACAGGTGATCGTAAAATGAGTTGTGTGTAATCCATCGAACCTTTTTATTTCTTAACGTAATTGACAAGAACTTATAATTAAAATTAAGGTTTAGTGTGTTAAAACATAAATTAGGGCCTATATACACAATAACATTTACCTAATTTATTTGAAGGTTCAGTTCTTTTATGTTTACCATTTTATCACTGATAAATGTTTGACATGTTTTAATCTTTTGTTGACTTCACATTAAACAAAAACTTTACCATTAGCTCACGTGATATTTTTTTCATCGTATACATTATCATTGGTCAATAAAAATCTTTCAAAGTGATGTGTTTCAGTTGTTATTAGTTAAAATCATAATTGAAGGGCATTGTAGGTCAACATATTTGAGTTAATAAAAATTCAAAATTAAAAACAGCGTGAAAAGACTTTTCTGCGGATTTGCGCCCGTGTGGGCGCATTCCGCACAGGAGTGCGAAATGTCGATGCGAGTAATAGTACATCGTCTGCTGCAAAATGGACGTGTACTTCTCAGAAGTTTCAAGCCATATCAGAACTCAAGAAACGTTGTGGACGAGGCGAAATTCAACTTGCTCCCACGGGGAGGAAAAATAGATTCTAGTCTAGCAACTCAAACACCGGGAGTATCAGCAGTACGAAATGTTGGCTTTAATTTACATTATCACGCTCGTCGACTTTTTGTTGACAACGTCCTTAGGCGAGTGACTAATTCACTCTCTGCAGATTTAAGACGTAGAGCAGCGAAAAGAATATTATTCGGAGATTCCGCACCTTTCTTTACGCTCGTTGGCGTAAGTTTGGCTTCTGGTACTGGTCTGCTAACTAAGGATGACGAGTTGGAGGGTATCTGCTGGGAAATAAGAGTAAGTTCAAAGTTTAATCTGTAGGTCCTGACCATTGAGTTAACACTTGGTGAAAAGTTATTTTTGCCTAACTTCTGCCTCTTTCAGAGGAGCACACTTGGGTCCTTTCAAAAGAGAAGATGCAGCATACAAATGAGTTTTCGCATTTAGATGCAACATTAAAGTTATTATTAGTATTCACACCATTCAAGGATAGTGCATCTCAAGTGTGCAGAATATGTTCAAAGATCCACTATTTCTCCACAACATAACATTTTCATAAAAAAAATTCCCCGAAAACCATAGCACTCAAAAAAATAAACCATTGAATATTTTATAGGGATTGAAGAGAATAAGGATTATTACCTACTACATAGTTTGGAAAATTCAAATTTAAATATATTTTTAATCATAGTTTTTTTTATAGTACCTAATATACCTGATATACCTTATAACAAATTTAGTTACTTACCAGAAATGGCAAGCTTCCCATTTCCTTGTGTGCATTACATATTGTTATTAATTGTTCATTGATGCCAGTAGGCTTACCGGTACTAACATTTAATTTTATATCTTGGTGAATTTGCAATATTTATTCTTTTTTTGGTTAATTGTTATGAAAATTAATATTGCATGATTGGTATTTGGCTGCAATTTGCTATCAAAAACTTTGAATCATCACTAAATAATATCCGACTTATCGTACCAGAGATAAAAATTATAAAATGTGGATTTCCTCCTATTCCCTCTTCAAGAGCATTTTTTCCTTTTTGTTCTGTTCAGTAAACTTGTAAAAAATATAACTAAATGAGATCAGCTAAAACTAAATTTTATTTTCTGTTAATTTTTCAGAAAAATATTTTCGTGAGAATTACCTCTTGATTTTCATAATTAGCTCAGAGTATGTATAGATGCTCTAAAATTCCCTTTTACAAGGTTAAATTCATGAAATTTTCTCTCGATGAGGGACAAATGGGACTCCAATGTGCCTCCCATTTGTAAAATGCACACAGGCGCCCTTAGTTACAGCCACACATTCACCACGCAACTTGGAGTGACAAATCATTTTTCCTGGTATAACTAATGGGAACGATGTTTGCCGACTGAAACAACACTGATGATAAGTCATGGCCGACAAACAGTTTATGTCACTTTGTGTAGCCTTTCTCTTATAACTTTTGAAACTGTTAAAGTGCTGCTTTTATCGCTCCGTCTAGTATCCCCCTGTTCGACTTTTGTAGTCGCGGTCCGAGCAGGAAAAATTGTTTGTTTGGCCTTAGCCTTAAAGAGGACTCTCTTTTTCCTACAAACTCAATATTTATCATATAGGCCTAATTTAATTAGTATAAAATGACTGCACGTTGATTGGAAAAAGAAAAATAACCCACAAAATTCCCACTCATCTTTTAAGATGGCATTTAGGCCTAGGCCATGTGTCCGTCCCTCACAAGCACAAGGCACCGTCCTAAAACTAAATTCAAGAGAAACACACAATAATTGTCTACCCTACAATTACCACATTTTACCTTTTACTGTAGCAAACCCAACTCTTATAAATGAAACACATTTACCTCTTTGTCGTGTTTAGAAAAAAAATCTTAAACATCAACAAATGATTTGACACAACGTTAACTCACCTAATACCTCCTTTGGTCACCCCCCACACTGTCAGTTCAGACTGACCTGAAGATTTGCACACACACGGTCAGTCTGAAATAGTGTGGGGTTGGTGCTGGACACGACAATGTGTTTTTTAAGCTTTAATATGGATGAAATTGCACATATTGTTAGAAAGCGTAAACAGAAGAAGGAACCGAAAAAAAAATTGTAGGTGGAGGATTGGCTATTAAAGCAAGAACAGTATTCTTATATTATTTTGCTTACTATTTCCTTAAGCTCATTTACTTTTGGCTCTATCGTATTCACCTTACCAACTAGAACCAAGTAAGCTCTATTTTTCTTTACATAATTATGAAATCTTTAGTTTTCGACATTTTACAAGAATTCTTGCTCTCGCCATGCCTCAATAATGCTAAAAGAACGTCTTTTGACCAGGAAGCCATTGAACACTCATACCCACTATCACAAATGCACAATACAAATAAATTTATCTAACAATTAAAATGTAACATATTACTTCACCTCTCAATAAAAAATGATCAATAAACAGGATATTTACACACAATGCTGTTTGCTCCACGACACTCGGTAGCAGACTGATGGACTGATAGTTTGGATTGACCTCCCACCCGCTCTCCCCACACATGGTCAGTTCGGACTGATGGACGGTCAGTCCGCAGTCCGGTTTAATGGAAAGCTATCAGACCGTCAGTTCGGACTGATCATTTGGCCTTCCTTGCATACACACACCTGTTCGGACTGATCAGTTTAAACTGACCTTGTGTGGGGCCCATAACGCACTACTCTTGAGGTAGACTAAACTGCCAATGACAGTGAAATTGAGTTTCAAACATCAGTCGTTAGTAGGCCTACTGGGGGTGGTTTTTCCAAAATAGTTTTCTACTCTCCCTCCACACAAATGTGGGTACACTTCCTCTAGATATAACCTTTCTAA
Source organism: Timema poppense (assembly GCA_902141375.1). NCBI lineage: Eukaryota > Metazoa > Arthropoda > Insecta > Phasmatodea > Timematidae > Timema > Timema poppense. The sequence goes on along the minus strand of CABFOV010003843.1, from coordinate 33,117 downwards.
GCCTTAAAACCATTAGCTAATCAGTACACAGGCTTATAGCCTGAATGGTTGCGTTGCTGTAAAAAAAAAAACTTGTGTAATTTTCCATTACAACTATATCAATTCAAAAACCCACACCCAAATGCAAAAGGAAAATGATGTCATAGGGTAGGCCTATATATAAAATTAATCCAAACTAAAATTTAAAATAATTATTAAGGTACAAACCTAACTTTAAACTCTTGATAATTTATATAACTAGGCTATTATGGTACTTAGCCAACCTAGCTTAACCTCTCTACTTTAATAAATTTAAAATTTACAATAATATTTATCACTTAAACAATTTAATTTCATTTGGCGGTGACATCATCTAGCGGAAATGATCAAGAGTCAACATTATAATGCAAACTAGGCTACGTGAGTTAACACAAAATTAATCACTATTTATATTTCAAAATTTCACTTCTGATCATAGTGACTTTTGTTTTAATTGAATAATTCTAAATTATCAAACTTGATAGTAATAGTATTTTTTGATTTGTCTATTTGAATGTTTACTAATAATAATGGAATATAATATAAATTTAATAGTGTTATAACAAATTTTAGCCAAGCTATATTTTTTTTTGCTTTATTTCAAATGTTAAAATTTATTCTTTGAAAAACTCACTTTATGTTTACACCCAAATTACTCAACATATTTAAATGAGTTATAATATTTTTTAAACAAATAAAATCAATTTTAGTTAATCTTACTGGGTGAGTCATTTAGCACTTAAAGAGTTAATTGGGCTGATATATCACAGGTCTCTCATCATTGTGCAAATAATTAATTTAGCATATGCTATCTGAAATTTAATAACATTTTAACTTCTCACTGTTTAATATTATTGAAAAACAATTACCCATACCATATTATGATCTGAGGTGGCATTATATTGGACTGCTATTGGTGGAGTGATCGAGGTTTGAATACCAGTCAGGCCTGCTGAGAACCACTTGGGTTTTGCTAAATGGTTTCCCCACTTTCTACATGCAAATTCAAATAAATTTTCTCTAAATTCTTCCTACCTCTTTCCTATAAGCCTACTATCTATGTAAATATGCAGATAGCTTGAATAAATAAAAACAAAACACAATCACAATTACACTAAATACTCATTAATCTAAATATGTTGGAACCAAGTACAATCCAGATCCTTAATTTTGATAATTTTACACTATTAGGAATGTAAAAATTTGGACATACACAATGTCATGGAAATAGCGCATTTATTTACTGTATGAGAAATAAGATTTTTTTTTGCTTCAATCAAAAACAAAAAAAAGGCTTATAACTTGTTAAAAAAAAGTTTTTTTGTTTGAGATCTAACTGCAAGACTCGAAGCTTGGCAAGTGATTAACTCAACCTGCTGCTCTAAGAAGTCTAAAGGGTGTTACGGATACACCTGAATTTCAGATAACCACGTTAGATAAGTGTATCTAAGTAATCAATTATTGGTTAAAATAACTAACCTGCATGGTTTACAGGAAGCTGTCGCCAAACTACAATGGAATGTTTTAAATAAGAAGGAAACAGATGTGTTTCCTGTTGAGCCTCCAGTTGGATTGGATTATTTGACTTTGGGGCCTGCTATTGCCAAAGGTTGCAATGCTGTTGTCTATGCAGCTCAAAGAAATAAAGGCAAGTAAGCTAGAATTTTTAAAAAAAGGTTACTGTAATAATGGTTTTCATCCAAATAAAATTGAAAAATTTCAATACTACCACCCCTTCCCCCCCATTCTCTCTGCGCAAATCCGGGTATACTTCCTTTAAATCCAACCTTTATCATACCTAACTCATAAGCATAATTAGTACTTAGTACATATGCATATAACCTGAACAGGTAGTATGACACAGTGCTTAAAAAAATTGATTAGTACATATTTAAATAATTATTTAGAAATACAATTAATTAATTCCAGTTTCATTATTTCCCATATATTCTACATGTAAAACAAAATAAGTAAAGGTAATCCTTTCTTTATGGTAGAATAACATTAGGAAGCTAGTTAAAAACATTGACGTAAAAAAAAAATTACAATTATTGACAATGTAACAAAGACCTAATTATATTATTTTGTTGAACTTGAGAATTTTTTCAAAAACGGTAGCTGCACAACATATTATTAGATCTATAAACATATAAATAACATATCTTTAGTAACTTTTGTAACTGTCAAACACCAACTATTATGTCGTGAGGTGTTGCCAGGGTAAGCACAGCTTGTTAAAACTGTACCTGTGATGTGTTCTCTTCATCTTGCTCCCCATTTGACCAATCATACAAACTCTGCTCTCCAAAACTCTCATGGGAACATATGTTGGTTTATACCTGTCATAAATGCTCTTCTGAGTGATGAGAACAATCCAAAATTACAGGTTGAATAAACTCTGTTTACCTTGGCAGCTTGCAATGCCAATGCAAATACCTACCACGATTCCTTTTTGCATTACTTCTTTGTTAAGACATATCAGAACAGTTTATTATTAAATTTGACAGAAAATGCAAAGAGTGCCCAAGAAGGAAAAACTGCTGAACAAACTCCCAATGAAACGCAAGATATCACTATGAACACGAAACAAGAGCTTTCAGATTTCCCATTTGCCGTAAAGATGATGTTTAATTATGATGCCGAGTCCAATGCTGCTTCAATATTGAGAGCTATGTACCGAGAAACAGTTCCCGCAAGATCTTATTTTGTCAATGAAGAGCTGAGTGAATTAGAGAACAGGTATGTCTAGAGTAGTCACCGTTATTATGATGGTCATGTGTACAATAGCCCCATGGCTTCTTTGGTGCTGACCGACAACTTTAAAAAGTTACCAGACCAAATTATGTATCTCTACGCCAAACCAGATGATCTGAAAAAACATGTGATTAGCAGCTGTCACTTCTGACAGTCAAAATTTAGGTATTTACCTGAATGTTGACTGTAAGAAGTCAGTTGTGAGCTGTCAGTCAGCACCAAAGAAGCCATGGGGCTACTGTACTCAAAGTCAAATAGAGCAGGGCTGGTTGACCTGTAGTACACGAGAACATTTCCCTGGTACACTCCTAGAACTGCCGTACAAACGTATATCTTCCTTGACCAACCTTGCTATTTTATTAATATAAATATCCGAAGACAAAGCTATACCATAATAATTATTACCAAATATTTCTAGACAAACTTAAGAGAGGAACAATATGTTGACACAAGATTTCTAAGTTGGACAAATCGTTTTAAATTATTCTTTCACCAAATCACTGATCCATATATTCAAATGAGACCCAGTTGAGTAGGATTATAAGGAATCAATCTCACCTCTCATTACAAAGGACGGTGGGAAACTCTGATATTAAAAATCAATATTCAGGTAACGATAGAATAAAATGGTGAGCATTCGAGCGTTCAATATATTTTACTTATAGAAAATAATGTTTCAACATACAAGTGGAGATAGACTACTATTTACACTATTATTGACTGGACTCTTCTAATAAATATTTTTACTAGCATATTTAGTTTCTTACCCACCTCGGTGGCGTAGTTGGCTAACGCGCTTGTCGTGTTGAGCTCGACGGCTGAGGACGTGGAGATCGAGGTTCGAATCTCGGTCGGGTGAACTGGGGGTGGTTTTTCCTAAATGGTTTTCCACTCTCCCTCCACGCAAATGCGGGTTCACTTCCTCTAATTCAATCTTCCCAATTCCTAATCCATTAACATAATTAGTAATTAAAGCATATAACCCGAACGGGTAGTATTAATCACAACTTGTGAATGTGAGGAATGCCAGACCTCCACCGTGGTTCGGATTCCACGTTAAACTGAAGGTCCTCCATTTCATCTCACAATCACCCTACCATTACACATTAGCGTAAGTGCGTATAACTCGAACGGGTAGTAAGACGCGGTGCTAATAATAATAATAATAATTCATTAATAAACTCATTAAAACCCTTAAAGAGTATATTTTCTGTTTCTGGCACTTTAATATGCTTTGTTATATTGTCCCATGGATTACTTATTAAAATGTTTCTTGATAGTACAGACAGTAAATATAGATACCTTTAAAGGTACAGGGCAATGTATCCAATTGGGCAAATCATTTTATTAGCCTAAGAACTAGTTAAAATTGTGATTTGTTGGTCTTATGTAATTTATTTGGCTTTCCAACACTTAATCATAATGGATAATTTAATAATTCTAATATATAATTAAAAATTATTATGTTTATATTTAATGGTAATTATATACATATAATGATAATAATATACAGTAATAATGAATAACAATATTAAATTACTCCATTATTGAATTTTAAGTTTCCCCACTGTCATAAAGGCTTGCTAGGTGTCTCGGAGTTTGATGAAGAAATGATTAAACAAAAAGTTCTTTAACTTGGTTATGAAACTTTTATTTACTGAAAGTATTCAGAAAAAATTTTACTCATTATTGAATGACAAATATAATAAAACATTCACAGATAAGTTACATAACTTTCAATCCAGATTTTTTATTNTATTGGAAAAAAAAAAAAAAAAATCCATGCTTACTCAAGCCCGCATTGGTTTCATTTATAGCCTTACCAATTAAAAAAATAAATCTGTAAATTGAATAATGACACCTGAACCCTGGAATGGAACTTGTGTCCAGGTGTCACTTTTAAATTTACAGAATATAATATTTAGATGCTGCTATAATCTTAACTAACAAAGATATTAGTTTGTCTATTTAACCATCATAATTTAAAAATGGCCTAGAACTACTAGTTTATTTCTAAAGTATATGGATCAAAGCAGATATACTAAGTGTATGGTTTTTACATTTTTATGAAGATATTTAAGTTTTTTTATCACCGGGTACTAGTATTTCTTCAGATTATACACATTATAATAATTACTCTGATGGGATAGCGATGAGGAAGGAAGTGTCTTAGAGGTAATCTACTTGCATTTGCATGGAAGGAGAGTGGTAAACCATTTAGGAAAAGCCCCCTTCAATAGACCTTACCGATATTCAAACCTCTATTTCTCCGTCATCGGCAGGCCTGGCTCACACGAGAGTGACACCTCAGACCATTTGGCCACTGAAGCGGGTAAGTGAAATGTTGTCTACGGCAATTCACACCAATGTATCCCTATGCAAACTGAAAAGGTGATTGACTCTTGCCTCACCGACCTGTGGTCTTTTCAAGTTAATATTATGAGGTTTTCTTCCAAACCATTTGAATACTATTTATCAGTGACTTACACCTCAAGATTTTTGTTAATTCCTTTGAACTAATTTAAACATGATATTATAAAGGTCTGTTTTCTTTGGATCTCATATAGTTGTTATCTTGAGGGGGCTATGCTTGGGCCGTTGTTTTTTTATTGAACCTTCTGTATCATTCTTACTCTGTATTTATCAAGCAAATTCATTATTACAAAGGCTAACTTGGTGTGTGAAGGATTGGCTTTCTTGGGTAGTGGAGGCCATTAAAAAATATATATAACATACATGACGTGTGTGTGGTGGTGCATGCACACATGGATGTTTTCTTAGACATTAGTTTTTTACAAAATAAAATATGAAATTTATTTATAAAATACAGAATCTTAATTGTAGGAATATTTGTCTGCTTCAATATATTTTGATATTTTTCTAGTAATTTAAATGTTTAAAGTTTAAACTTATCTAAATTTCACTTTCTCTCTATTTATGTTTTTGCAACAGGAATACTTTGATTCTAATAGCCTTTTATATATATACTGGATTTTATTTAAAATATGTACTGGATCAGTGACACACCTTTGGGGTTTGGTGCTAAGAGGGCTCAAGCCCTCCTCCCCCACTCATCCCTTCCCTAACCAAAGAAAAAGCAAGGTGAAAGAAAGAAAAAAACCTTTATTAAAGCGCTGAATTGTCTGTTATTATTTTGGAAAGGAATCTTTGAAACAATTTTAAAATAGGCTTAGTTGAAATCTTTAATTTGTTGGTTATCTATTACTGTTGGTTTGTTCGTTCTTTAGTTACCAAAGGCTGGTATATACAAACTCTCTTTTATCCATTAGAGTCCATTCTAAGGTGGTTTTTGTGAACTTTTGTATTTTTATATTTAATTCCTTCCTCAAGTACTGTTTAACCCTTTTAGTGCTTCTGCCTACTATCGCTCAAAGTGCCACGATCCAATCTGATTCGCTCCACCTACTACCATTAAAAGTGCCAGAGCCGATGAGGTCGGCACTCCAGATCTGAGCTAGTTCTCGCTTTATCTGATAGATAGTATACTAGTGTCATATATCACTGGAAAGAGAACACTTCCCTCTATAATTTTATATAAGGTTGGCAACAAAAATCATCTCTTAATAGTTGTTATTGGAACTGGGAGTTAAGTAAATTTACAATGGGGCGGTCACATACTCAAAGAGCTAAGTGCAACACATATTTACGTATGATATGCATGGAAAACATAAGTGTGGCTCACATTCATACTGATGTAAATAGTTTTGTCAACAGTTTTCAAATGTATGGATTAAATTGTTCTGAGTTTATAAAAATATACTAGTTAGATTTTCATATTATGTCATGTGAATGAAAAGATTTCTTTACCAATGTAAGTAAATAGGTGTAGTGATTTTATAAATTATATGATATTTAAAAAATTATGAAACTATTTATTATAAAAGGTTTTTTGAAAAACGCATTCAATATGTGTAGTTCTAAATATTCATTCATGAGGTAAGTAATATAATAGATCTCGCTGTAAGGTAAGCAATAACAGCCCAAAAATATCTAATGTAGGATATCAAATAAAAATTCCTGTAATTACTATTTATAATCATTTATATTTAAAATTTACTTTATTGTATAAAACTAAATGCACTACAACAAAATGATATTAAAATGTATATAAATTATTTCTTTAAACATGTTATTATTATTATTATTAGCACCGCGTCTTACTACCCGTTCGGTTTATACACATTTACGCTAATGTGTAATGGTAGGGTGATTGTGAGATGAAATGGGGGACTTACAGTTTAACGTGGAATCCGAACAACGGTGGAGGCCTGGCATTCCCCACATTCACAAGATGTCTTGTTAGAGGTGAAGGAAGGGTTTGGTAATCAAGTAAATCTGTGCCGGGACCGAGGATTGGACCCCGGCCGCCAGCACAGAAGTCTGACACCTTACCCCTAGACCGCCAGGTCACCCATCTTAAACATGTTAGCATTAATTTTGAATAAAATATGTATTAATTAAACAGTACATATGAATTAAAATGATAGAAAAATCTAAATAATTGCTTCATAAATTAAGACTTGCTGAATTTTCTTGCAAACCCTTACAAAAATGAGAAAATAGCTGTGTTATTCTTTGCACACTTAACCTAACAGGCCTCTGGCATTCTTCGCGCGCAAATTCTGGAATAGACTTGGCACTATAAGGGTTAAAATAGCCCCACCAAACCATAATCAAGGGTGGGCCAGTGGGCCACTGTACTGGATATATACTGGAATTTCAAAACTCTTGCCATTAGACACCACACCCTGATAACAAATATCTAAACTATACCTTAAAAAAATATTGAATGATTACATCTTGTTTTGCTCAAACAACAATTATGTATTTGGTTTTACAGGATGATGGAACGTAAGCAGAAATTGCCCCAACACCCAAATATCGTGGAAATGCATTGTGCATTTGCAGACCGCGTGCCTGACCTTCCTGGATCCTTCACCCTGTACCCAGATGCTCTACCACCACGCATCAACCCCGACGGCTCTGGTCGGAACATGAGTCTCTTTCTTGTCATGAAGAGGTTAATTTTCTAACTTAAATACCACATTTTTAATTTGTAACATAAAAAAGTAAAATTAGCTCTAAGTCATTGAATAGGTTTGGTTTATTAATGTTATATTTGGAAATTGTACAATTGTGATTGTACTAATGGCAACATAAAGCTGAATGCTCAGTCGCCACTGGCTGAGGTATCAATGATAGTAACTGAAGACATGTCCATCACAGAATCTGTCTTAAACTATGAGGGAAGAATTATCCTGAGCAGAGGACAAGTCATGGATAGCTCAGTGTTAGAGCATTGGTGCACTAAGCTAAAGGTCCCAGGTTCAATTTTCGTGTCCATGTGTCATTTTTAAATTTACAAATATGATAGTTGATATTGCTATAGTTTCTAGCCGATGATGATAATGAGGGATCTAAGTGCCTCCCCGAGATGGCAATAAAAATAGTCTGATTGAGGCTATTGTGTGGCCACACCTTGGAAACTAAGATAAGGTTGCAATTTAACTGAATTCCAAAATTTACTTGATAGCATGCACATTTATTTATAGCTTGACATTCACGTTTATACTATTGCAACCTCTTTAACTTAACTGATATCTGACGTTCTTATGTTAACTCATACATATGTCATACTATGGATTAGCCAATTTATATTTCAAACAAATCAGACATCTGCAAAGCATGTTTTTTGTATCAAAGCAAATATTATTTGTAATTCTCGAATTGAGTCATATCCTAGTTGAAAATGCTAAAATTATGATGTTAAATATAAATACATTATATGATATTAAAAACAGATTAGTTTTGTACCCAAGTCTGGAGACCCTGTATGTAATCATGTATCATTAGTTGTAAGTTAATCAACATATTCACGCAACATTGGTTCCCTGTGTCAAAGTTAAGTGGTAAAGAGCACCACCATCTGTTAGGGTGATTATAAACTAAATTACAATTTATATTTTCAGTTCTCAAAGGCAACACATTGTGCCATTATAGACTTTTATGAAAGTTTTATTTTAAAATAGCGCAGGCTATTCTCCAGTCATTATGCTAATAATTAATAAGCATTTCCCTTATCTCACAAGAATTGTAATTAAAAATATACTAACATATTTTAGGTACATTGTGGAATTTGCAACAGCTTAAAACCTGATCAATTTTTTTCTAGCTTGGTCCGAGCTACCGTATCATATAATCTAAAATTTGAATTGATATCAATATTATTAAAGGTTTTCAGACCCCTTATGTTCATACATCATAACTATGCCCACTTTAATGTACTCTATATATAATATTCCTGCATGTGAGCATCCTTCTAAAACCATTTTTGTAATAGAAAATACTCATATAAAAACATAATAACCGTGTTCTGAGAACTTAACCAAGTCATTGTAAAGGTAAGACATAATTTTTTATACCATTTTCTTTATAAATCAAGCTTGATCTATATTATTAATTACATGAGTACTGTAAGAATGGAAATTTCACAAAATTGAAGGTAATTTATTATTTATTGAAATACTTGGTGACTTTTTTGTTGTAAAGTATAAACTATGAATTAGTACACCAATCAAATCACATGCAATTAAACAAACAGTACATACAAAATTTTCTCAATACTGTAAATTTTTCTCATATAAATAAACTATATAAATATTTTAACAAATCGGTTTTACATTTTCATACTGATTATATTTTTCTTATATTATATAAATCTCTGATCACTGAAAAAAGCTAGATGTTAAAATTAGGGTTTGAAAATGTACAAAATCCATCCTATGCTGGTGTTCACATGGTATAGACCAGAGATTTCCAACTAATTACCCAAGGGTTACAATTGAATCCATGGGTCAAGTGGCGGGCTGCATTATAATCATCTAAGGAATGGAAAGAAATAGGACTCGTGCATACACAAAAGTTAATATAAAAACAGAGTATTGAATTAACATCATTTGGAGTTTTTCTGCATTTACCCACTCAAATCCAAACTTTAATTTTACACAATCTTTGGTTATTTTACTATTACTAAAAACTAGCTAAATATGAATATTAATATTTGACCGTTTGTAGTCCGCTCTTAGTAGACCTACCATAAACATAAATTATCATTTCTTATAATGTGTGCTGTTTAAATAAAATAAAATATTTGTTACACAGGAGATATTTTTGATGATTTGTGTACAAAATGGAAAATTTACTAATTTTATTCTTCAATTGTTGGTATATTCTCTAACTTGTTCCCTTTACCTATCATTGCTCTTTTATTTCGAAGGTATGACTGCAGCTTGAAACAGTACTTAAAGGAGAAGGGTGCGAGCCCTCGGACAGCCACGCTGCTCCTCTCCCAACTTCTAGAGGGAGTCGCACATATGAACATGCATGGGGTAGTCCACAGGTAAACAGATGAAAGCGCAGTTTTGGTTTTAGTGAGTGATAAGTCACAGTTAATATTTAAAAAAATCAAAAACGTTAATCTAAATGTTCATTATCAAATTAATTGGGCTGGAATGACAATATATTTCACATCCATTACCATTACATTTAGCTGAATCGACTCTATTAATTAATCTGACTCTCGAATCCGCATTTTGGAAAACATTATAAACATAAGAGTAAATATAAAGATTATAGAAAAATAGAAAATACAAAACACATGTAGTAACTAAATATTATAATTATTTAATTCTTCTATTCATTTATGTGTTAAATTACGGATCTGGTACCTGGTTGTTAAGTTAATCCTCTGATTTTAATTGGTTCTAAGCGATCAATAAGCAGTATTATATTACTAAAACAAATTTCATTTGAAGAATTTAAAACTTTATTTTAAAGTATTTAAGTCTCAAATACAGAATTTTCTTGAATATTGAATGTCCTTAAGGATTTGTGGAGTTTGAGGGCCCATCCCTAATTACATTGTTTTTTTACATTTCTTGTTTGCTGCATAGGGACCTGAAGAGTGACAACATTCTGTTGGACTTGTCCGAGGGTGATGATACCTGTCCTCTCCTGGTGGTGACCGACTTTGGTTGCTGCCTGGCCGACAAAGTGCATGGTTTATACATGCCGTATCATTCTCCAGACACTGACAGAGGTGGCAACACTGCACTGATGGCGCCAGAGGTTTGTAACGAGGCATTATTGTAGCTTGTTGTATTTAGGAATAAAGTTTGTTCAGCGTAGGAATTGTTTTCTGAAAGGCCTTTTTCCCTATTAGAAATCTATTATATAGTAAGATATTGGTAGGAAAAAAGACCGTTATTTTTTGTTCACTTTGTTGTCATTCTTCAAAAAATAATTTGGCACCAATTATGCCTACTTCTGGAGAAAGATTCTATGGAGCATTGAAACATTGATATGTTTGTATAGTGTGGTAAATGTTTTTTACTTTTAATTGAGTTTCATTTTATTCAGTTCAGTCATATTTATTTCTACTTACATTTTCTTTTTAATAACTAAGTACAGATCTTTGTATGTAATGGCTGTTTCTCTTTCTTTAGGTAGTTTGTGCAGAACCAGGCTCCTTCACGAGCATAGACTACTCCAAATCTGATGCATGGGCGGTCGGTGCTTTGGCATATGAGATATTTGGAACGGACAACCCTTTCTATGCCAACGCTGGACATGCGAAGCCACTGCTTCGTAATGTTACTTATTCAGAGAATGATTTACCTCATCTTCCACTCTCTGTTCCAACAATTGCGGCTAATGTAGTGGCAGCACTGCTCAGTAGAAATTTGTCAAAGGTAAAAATAACTTTGTTGCCAAATAAATAATATCTAACAACATTTATAAAATGTTAATCAAGATATCTAAAAATTAGTAAAATATACTTAACAATAGACAGTATAATTGATAACATATTTTACCCATTGTCACATACGCAGCAGAAGCATGGACATTGAATGTAAGAGATGCCAGGAAAGTGGAGGCCACGGGAATGAAGTTTGTAAGGAGCTGCCACGAGAAAAAACAAGTTTAGGAATGAAATTATCTGGGAAAGAGTAGAGGAAGCCAGACTGAGATATATGGGCATGTAATGAGGATGGAAAAAGAGAGGATACCAAAGAAAATGTTGAAAATGATGTATGTAGGGAAAAGACTGCAAGAGAGTCCAAGACGAAGATGGGAGGAGCAGATAACAGAAAGTGTTCAAGTGAGAGGAGAAGAATGGAAGAAATCAAAGGAGGAAGAATGGCTGAAGGATAGAGGAAGATAGAGGCATTTTACTAAACTGACCCGGCCACAGGCTGGAAACGATGATGAGATAACAAATTAAAAACAAATTAGTAGTTAATAAAAGAAAGATGTGTGTGTGTAAATAAAATGTATACACACACATTTTATAAGTCTGAGAAAATATAAGATTCGAGATTAGAAAAAATTAGTGTTTTTTCCCTTCTTCCAAAATCTTGAATTGGAATTTGTTTGAGTGCTTTAATATTGCTTAATGGTGCCTAAGCCCAAACATAGCTCTAAGAGAGCCTGGTTAAGCAGACCCCAGACCAATAATTTAACACTTAAATGAATACATTTTAGCAAAAAATTTACATTTATTCACTATTTATACTTAATAGTCTTTTATGTTCCTATCACATTATATTAATAAGTTTTCACAAGAATCGAATTCAAGATTCAGGATTCATAGGTAAAATTAAGATTTGTATTCATGAAATAATGGATTAGACCAATCTCTACACAATATGATTAGAAAAAGTGGTTTTTAGATTTTTTCCTTTAAAGTAAAACTTGTTTGACAAAATGTTTGAGCTAGATTATCAATAACATGTTACGTTTAGTAATAAAATGGCTGAATAATTTTAATTTTCTAGTAATTAAAAAAATATTAGAATTTTATGTTGAAATAACAATCAGAAAAATGGTATGAGTTTCTTTCGATTGGTTCAAGTTAGTCTTTTAATAGTTTCTAAAATTTTAAATTTCAACCTAATCTTAATGGTAGGAAATTCAAATTCTCATAGCAATTTTTTTTTTAAAATAATTATATTGTGGGAAATGTCATCAAAATAGTATTTTGTCCTTGAATGTTTAATTTTATAAAACATAATAATGAAAAGTATATATTTAAAAATATTATACCTGAACACTGGAATTAAACCTAAACATTTACTGAAAATTGAAAAATGACACATGGACATGGGAATCGAACCCAGGACCTTTGGCTTAGTACGCCAATGCTATAACCACTGAGTTATCCAAGAATAGTCCTGTACCCAAGGTCATTTTTCACTCATATTTTAAGGCAGAGTCTATGATGGACTTGCGGAAATCGTCGGCTAATTATAATAACTGTACATGTGGCATTTAAAAAAATGTGCTGATTAAAAATTAATATAGAAGCGTAAAAACTATAGTTATAAAAATGACGTAAGCAATAATTAATAAGATTCAAAGAAGCATTTGATCTTCTACTGTGGATATCAGCGTCTATAGAAACTTATGGTGCTCAAAGTGCCGGGACAAGATGAAGAGGTAGCGCTGTGCTGCAAGATCTTTACCAGCCCCCTGCATTACACTATTTTATAACATTTTTAGGCTGCCAGCATGCGACTGGTGTGTTAATAAATAAAATTTTATTTTCATAAAATTTTGTTCGAAGTCAGAGTTATCAAGAGTTGACTGTATTATATCAATAGATATCATTTATGTTTGAGATTTTAGTTTTTTTGGTCTCATATATTTATATTTGTTTTTTACTAGCGTCTGAGTGCGGAGATGGCTGCAACTGTTATTCAATTATCTTTGTGGGCTCCAAGCTCATGGCTACAACCAGGCTCTGATATTCCTGCTACAAATGAGGTACCTATCTACACTCAAGGCCCCTTTTAAAAACATTTGCATCAACATGTGGGCACGTATAACCCGAATGGGTAGTAAGACGCGGTGCTAAATATTATTATTATTATTATTATAACAACATGTGGGCCACGTAGACTAAATGTCGGTCTCATCTACTGTGAATTTACAATGATGGAGAGGTCAAGTTTCAAATATTGGCCTGATGTACTTATAGGTTAATTTCTTGAATAATGTCCCACTCTACTTTCATGCAAATGGATCTAAAGTCTATCTTCCTCATCCCTATACCATTAGTATGATTAATTAATGTGGATACTATGACTTAACATAGGTCAAGATAAGATTTTCCATGTTAATGAATTCACCAAGTCTTAGAGACATAACGTTGAAGCAGAAACAAAGAATTCTTAAATACTTCATTTTAAAAATATTCCTTCAGTTTCACAAAATTATTTTTATCATGTAGTAGTTTTTTTTGTAAACAATTATTTTCTAAATCATCTACAACTCAGGCTATTTGGCCTAATCATGAAAATGTCCTCTAGGATTTTTCCTGCCAGGATGTAGATTAAAAAAGTAGGTGGTAGTATATGTTTATCTAGAATAGGAAACAAGAAAAATGTTATTTTAAGGAGCAAGTCAATGTGTTCAAGGCACAAATAGTATATTGACTGTGTAAACTTGTCAGAGGAAGAGGAAAAGTGTTATCAGTAGATAAACAAGATACCTCGAAGGGTGAATTGCTCATTTTATTCCCTCACTTTTTATTTTGTACATTGTTGTCCAAGTGTGATAGTGCTTAGTGTTCCTAGGTGCATCAAGTTAAGATGCAACTCGCTTCACATAATAGGTTATAAATCTCCAAGTTGGTAATGTCGTTAAGAGAGAACCCTTCAAAACTGCGATTATTATATGAAAAGTGTTTAAGAGACTACCACTCTTAACCATTTTCTGCATTGTGAAAGTGGTGATAAATTTATGATAGCTTCCTTTTCATATATTGTGGACAAAGTGTTTGCTGAAATGCAATATTAATTTTAATGACACTGTCCCATATATTTTCTTTTTCTTATCACACTTAAGAATTAACAATTAGTAGCCACATTGACAATTTTATATATGAGCGTTTTATTTTCCAAGATATTGATAATCAAAGTCTAGGGAAAAAACTTAAAACCACTGGATTAAACATTCATGGTCTAGCAAATAAAATATAGGCTAAGTAGCCCTACCTTAAATGTTTGTTCACTTATAAATTTAATTTTAAAAATTAGGAGTTTATGGGCTAAAATTCCTTCTTTCCGAGTTGAGTTTTGATCAAGTTTTTCAGAAATATCCCAAGTATTGAGATAAGTGGAGCTTGAATTCAAAAATATATATTAAAAAAATTAAGTATTTGAATAAAAATTAAATTATTGTTGAAATAATAAAACACATATTTTATAATAAATATAAGAATTCAATATTTAAATAGTTTAACTTAAAATTTGTCTCTTTATCATAATGGAAATTGATGAAAATAGAAATAAGTAATAATAATAATAATAACTAATAAGGGTAAATTTAATGAAGAAAGCCCATCTGGGGAAAGAGGGAAAATTTGGAAAGAATCCAATGCACAAGGGAGAAATTTTATTTATTTTTTCTATCTTCTATAGTAAGAACAGTCAAACCAGCTCCAGTGGCTGCGTGGTATAACACGCTACTCTCACTGTAGACTAGACTGCCAATGACGAGGAGATGGAAGTTTGAATTTCGCTCGGGTGTACCAAGGGTGGTTTTTACAAAATGATTTTCCACACTCCCTCCACACAAATATAACCTTCCTAATCCCTAAACCCTTTGGCATAATTAGTGCATAAGCATGTAGCCTGAACAGGTAGTAGGACACAGTGCTAAAAAATAATGAAAAAAATAAATCATAAACTCATCTAAACTCTAATTTCAAATGTGTGTTTGACTATATCTACTATAGAAGATAGAAGAAATAAAGATGTCTCCTTTGTGCATTGAGTTATTCCCACATTTTTCACCTTTCTCTAAGTGGGCTTTCTTCATTAAATTTAAACTTATTGTTTATTTTTCCGTTTTATATATTTTTATCAATCTCCATTATTACAAAACTATTTAGCAACTGGGCCATAGTTAAATATAAAATATGTCCTTTGATATTCCTCTACCATTCATATTTTTACACTTAAAACATAATCCAACTGCATATTTCACAAACCTGATTCAGATAGGTAAAGAGATGAACATACATTACCACTCACATTCAACACAGAAATAAACTTAATAATTATTATCATTCAACGTTTCCTCCTCTGCGGGTCGTCTGGCACATTCTCTTCCATTCATGTCGATCTTTCCAAACTTCTCCCTCAGCCACGCGTCTCCAGTCCGCTCCTCTAGCTTCCTTGTCCTAGACTCAATACTTGCTTGAATTTGCCAAGTTCATAAAAATGTCAAGTTTGAAGGTTCATACTCAAAATTTGATAAATAGTAGACTATTATTCATTATTTAAATTTTTTTTCTAGTAGGAATTTGTGGTTTTGTCAAAGTATCAAATAAAATGAGCAGATGTCATCCTAGTGAACTATTATGTGACACGGTCAAAATAAAATAAAATTGAAACTTCCAATACACTTGTTTTTTTATTAACTGAGCACTATTATTATTTGTTTGGCTTTGATTCTTTAGATTCTACAATGGCTGCTGTGCCTGACTACAAAGGTCCTGTGCGAGGGCAGGAAACTGCCGCTAGATTCTTCAACCGCAGAAATAAACAGCGATGCAATTACTGGAGACTTCACTAAGGTTGGACGCGTCGGGGGACGCAGAACCCTGCCAGAGTACCAGCTAATATCCACATTTCTTTGCAGGGTCAGTCTTAGGCGAATCAAAGATGCATTTCGATGGATTCAGTCTAGCTATTGATATTCTTTCTAGATCAGTTATTATAACCTAATGTTAATTCTTACATCCACCTCGATCATGGAAGGCAATCTAAGTATGAATATTCATTCATTATAAGTAAATCTAATCTAATATTAAGATCTTATTTTCATAAATAGCGTGGGGTGTGCGAAGTTTCAAAACTTTGACTTGGCTTCAAGACTAATATTATCAGCTTCGATTTCACTTCAAAAAATTCCAGCTTCGACAATTATGAAACTTATGTATTGAGGGCTAAAATATTCAATTCATGGTCATTTATTGCCATTCGGTGCTGTTAGATACATTACAAATTAATATTAATACGGAAAAAACTGAAGTAATTGCTAATTGAACTATAAATTGTGATAATAACTTATTTATAAGAATAAAATAAAATCTTACAAATAATTGTGCAATAAATCATTTTTGAAGTAATCTTGGTACACAAAGTTATAAAATAGAATAAAAAAAAATGCGAACCTCGATTTGGCTTTGAGAATATTTCATATATACAGTTAAAGTTCACTTCAGATTGAAAAAGTGGAATTCGCACACCCCTATAAATAGCCATCACAAGTTTAATTCAAGGTACATTAAATATTCAGCTTTAAGTTATTTATGTTACACACACACCTTTATTCAAAATCATTGTTAGTTTTAACTATTATCTAAGCGCTAATGTTAACCAATAGTCCTTCACACAGTATTTTAGTTTTCACTATATAAGGTTAAATAATATGTAGCCTATTGTTTGTAGAAGGGTTCATTGTAATAGTTTAATACTTATGTAAATGGTGATAGGATTACTCTATATATTATTTTTTGGCTACATATAGTAAATAGTGTTTGTTTTTTGGTGAATATAACAAAAATATTTGTTTCATTAACTATTGCTTTGTTTTTATCTTTATGCTTTATCTAAAATAATTTCATTATTTGTCTTTTATAAACCAATATTCTTTAAAAAATACTCACTCTAATTTTCACCATTGAATAGTCGTTGAAATGTAATGTTTTTGTCTATCAACATCTATTTTACATCAAAATATGTTTCTACCTTAAAAGTAGGAAAAGAGATTTGTGTCCTGATAAACAAATGGTTATATTAGTGTGGCACTATAAATTAGGTGCTAAACTATTATTTTAAAAACACTTTTTCCTTTAAAATATTAGAGGAATGCAAGTGTTATCTTCATGCTGATTAAAAGGAACCCATCTATTGAACTAGAACACAGGAAATCGATTATTTTAATTGTAATTTGGCAAATAAAACTGTTCGCTAAAACATTTTGTTGTGCAAATATAACTGAATGAGTTGTAAATAGTCTGTCATTATTATACTTGTAGTGTAAATAAAATTAATTTCTTGAACTAAGTATTCTTCTTTGAAAATAAACCCTTTTGAAAAAATATTTTCGATTTTTAATTTTATTCAAATCTTGTCTTGTAAACTTTATTTGAATCTGAATCAAGTAAGCTCATCAAACTTTAATAAATATATATATACACACACACATACTAATCTGAATCCAATACTTCATGCAATATACAATTTTGAATTAAATATAAACTATTTGAATAAAAAAAACTTGTTTAGAATTGACTTGAGGGATACTGGATGGGGCTAGCTCAGGATAGGGATAGGTAGCTTACTATTGAACGAGGGGGTTTTCAAAAATTTTCCAGACTGGTGCTGCCATCTGTACAGCAGTTGTAGTAGCGCTATGCAACTTTAGATGGTAACACTACCATGTCTTGGAAGTCAGTGTACCAAGTTTTACGCATCTGGGTGGTCATGCTGATTTTTCACGTCATTTTTTTGGAATCATGTATGTGGCTTGTGGCGATTTTCATGATGAATCTGAAAAAGGAACATCATGTGTGAATCACAGGAATAGTGTGACCGAGACTCTAAAAATGATTCAACGAGGGTTCGGGGAAGAAAGCATAGGCGGCACACAAGTGTTTCAATGACACGCCCAGTTCAAGGCCGGTCAGACACCCGTTGAGGACAAAGAACACACAGGGAGGCCCAGCAGCTGCACAACACCCGCCATGGTTGCCAAACTTCAACAGATCATTCGTCAGAATCAACGATAGATCATTCAAGACCTTGCTGAGGAGATGAGAATTAGTTTTGGAACATGCCAACAAATTCTGACTTCTGAGTTGGGCATGCACCGTGTCACTGCCAAATTTGTGCCCAGGATCCTGACAGCAGACCAGCAGCAGCAGTGTTTTGATGTCTGCTTTGAGCTTCATCAGGTCGCCTTCAACGAAGCAACCTTCTTGTCCAAGGCAACAGTAGCCCCATGGCTTCTTTGGTGCTGACTGACAGCTCTCAGCTAACAGCTGACGGCTTTTTAAAGTTACCAGACCAAATTATGTATCCCTACGCCGAACCAAATGATCTGCAAAAACATGTGTTTTGCAGCTGTCACTTCCGACAGTTAAAATTTAGGTATATACCCAAATGTTTATTGTTAGAAGTCGGTTGTGAGCTGTCAGTCAGCACCAAAGAAGCCATGAGGCTACTGTATCACTGATGATGAGAGCTGGGTTTATGATTATGACCCTGAAACCAAGCAACAATCTACTTGATGAAAAGCCTAACCTCAACAAGACCAAAAAAGACCAGACAGGTGTAGAGAAATTTTAATAGCATGCTCATAATTTTTTTTGACATCAAGGGAATCGCGCACAAAAAATTTATCCCAGCAGGTCAAACAATCAATTCCGCATTCTAATGTGACTTCTGCGGCGACTGTGTGAAAATGTGTGAATATGTTGCCCCGAGCTTTGGCGGTAACAGAACTGTATTTTGCACCATGACTATGCTACATCTCATGCTTCCTTTGTAACCTTGTTACAACATATAAACATTAAGAGGTTGTTCACTCACCATCACCTCAACTCAGTTGACCCGTCCCAGCAAAATCTATAACTCCACAACGTATCCCGGCACTGTCTGACATTGGACTGAAGCGAGGTCTGAGGTTCGTTTCCCGACGCTTGTGTCGAGCCGCGATCACAGAAAAAAAGAAGAGTGATATGCGCAAGCTCGCTGCACTCAACCAGCCGCATTCAGCCAACTCGTAGAACTGTTCTTACATGCGCGTCTGGACACTTGGAGCATGTTACAGTATGTTCCAGACGCATGGTTGCCCCCACACCTCTCTCCCTCCTGTTGTTCCCACGCCTCGAGAGCACGTGGCATATTTTGAGGGTATATAATGATGGTGTGTCTGTATTGTAGTCACATATTACTTACTGGCTACGAGGTTCGAATCTCGGTCGGGTGAACTGGGGGTGGTTTTTCCTAAATGGTTTTACACTCTCCCTCCACGCAAATGCGGGTTCACTTCCTCTAATTCAACCTTCCCAATTCCTAATCCATTAGAATAATTAGTACTAAAGCATATAACCCGAACGGGTAGTAAGACGCGGTGCTAAATATTATTATTATTATTATTATTATTATTATTATTATTAAGATTAGTTTAAAGGTTATAATATTACCTCGTTTTTGTTCTTGTTTTTTGGCTAGTGAGCCAATCCATGTTACGGTAAAGATAAACTACCTAAACACAACCAAACCATAAACAGTTATCTTGGTGATAGTGGTGGTACTGCTTCAGTGGTGGGCTGCGATGTAACATGTATTTAGTGCATCTTAATCTCTTGAAGAACCGAACCAATACTGAAGTATTCCAGTATCTTCTCCCACCAGTCAGTTTTATACACTAATTATGTTTATTCTTCCTGTATTTCCCGTATATTTCTTATATCCATAATCCCGGGTGTCGTCACCAATAATGTGGAGAAAGAAATAAGTGTGTGGGGGAAAACTAGTCAATCTTTATTACATTCCAGGCCTCCACCGTGGTTCGGATTCCACGTTAAACTGTAGGTCTTCCATTTCATCTCACAATCACCCTACCATTACACATTAGCGTAAGTGCGTATAACCCGAACGGGTAGTAAGACGCGGTGCTAATAATAATAATAATTTATTACATTGTTATTATTGTCACTAAACAAAATATATTTTAATGGTTCAATAAGATCTCACTAAAACCTAACATAGACTGCACTACACAATAGCCTAGTGCTAAAAACTAATATCCTTTAAAGCTTACCCCCTTCATAGAGTGATACTATTTTGGAACGTGTATTTTTCTAAAATATATTAAGCGGCAAGCTTAATAAAATAGTATTTGTAATCTAATTAATATTTACATAGGTCTATAAAGCGGCCGAAAAAATGTACTGGCTTTGGAAAAGACAGGTAATTTTAAAATATAGTTTGGCAGGGCTAGACACCCTGTATAGATTGTTGTTTATTGTTGTGGTTGATTTGCATCCAAGAGCATTACCATAACTACTCTAAAATCTTGGGTTAAAATAATATTTTAATGAAGGAGTTGTTATACAGATAGTTGACTTATCAAAGTGTAATAATGATCACAATCACTGATGAACTACTGTTTACATTTTCAGTAAAATTTGAAAACAAGACGAGGGAACTAATATTTCGTGGAAATGATTTGTTTATGAAATTTGGGTAATTTAATATTTCATTATACCAGTATAATCATTTGATGCTATATAATTCCTGTTTAAAGAATTTCGGGATATGTCAAATGTAAATTCAATCATAAGAGCAAATATAAAATGGTTTAACACCACTAGGTGTCATTTATGCCCTGACTCTCCCCCACATCCCCTATTTATTTGATGTAATATTTTTGAATTAAATTCATTTTTACGTACTAGCTGTTGATTTATGTGTATCTTGAAAAGAGATATACTAGTCCTCAACACTCCCAAAATATAAGTAGGCACATAATACTCCCCTCGCACCCTATACAAGTAAGCAGGTACACAATAAGCCCCCCCACCCCTAAGAAGTAAGCAGGCACAGGCATATAATACCCCAATAAAAGTAAACCAGCGTTTTGTGTGCCCTCAAGAGAGGTAAGCTAAGCTAGTGACATATCCTCGAGAGATGTAAATCGGTGTCTAATATACAAAATAGCAAAGTAAATGCTTTAAGGCCCTTGGCCCTGTCGAGTGCAAGTCTAAAACCTATTTTGTGGGATGGTGGGTGGGAGGGTGAAAGGCGTGGCATGGCTTCACAACCGACCAAAGTATCCTTCCGCACCAACAAGAACAGATGGATTACGGAAACCGTAGATGGCGCTAGCTATCGGACAGGTATTGCGGAAAAATCATACGTTTGGAAATAACAGTTTTCTTGAGAGCGAGTGAAATTTTTATGTTTATATTTTCAACACACCTTCTAAGATAATATAACGATGTTTATTAGGTGTTACATTTTCTTATTTTTTGTTATGAAGCCTGCAGTTTTCTATTGAAAAATGTCAATTTTATCGATATTTGATCACTGTTAAAATTATAGAGTAGGTGTGTATACAAAAAGTATAACTTAATCAACATGCTTCTATTATTTAACAAACCATTTCCGAAAAGAAAATTGCAAAACAATAACAATTCTTGAAAATAACAGTTTGTACCCATGGCTCAGCATTTCCACGCCAAATGAAAAGGGCCAATCGCCCTAGTAGGAGTAGGCAAGTGCCTAATATCCTAAAAAAAGGTAGGTCAGTGTATAGTACTCATAAAAGAGGTAGGTCAGACTGTCTTCCTGCAGTTTTAATAAAATGTCTTTAAAATACACCTTACAGTTTTAAAAAAAATTTGTGTTAATAAGTTATAACCAATAAAACATCCCTGATTTTGGCAAAGGCCATCTGAGAGGTTCACTTGGCTCTCATCTGCTTCATCCGAGCACTATCTGAGATACAGTTTAAGATGATAGAAAAAAATACTTTGCTGCTTTAATTTTTCACAATATCTCATCTTTTACTTTCCCCACTACCAACCCAATCAAATCATTTTGAATTTTTTTGGGAAAACTAACTCAAGAGTAACAGAGTTTGTTCATTTGCTTTCACGTAGGGAAGGCCTGATTTCCCCAACAGGCCGACAAGGCTTGGGCCTAGAGCGGCACTATTCCATGAGGAAGGGGGAGGGGGGGGGCATGGAATGAAGGCAAATATTTTGTTCAATTGTTTTTCATATTTTAATATATCATTTACCACATGAAAGTGTTTCGTCCTCGACTCGTCTCCCCACAACACGATACCCAACAGGGTTTGCTCCCTTGTTTCCTCATACCTAGCACCTGCCAAGTGCCTGTACCAGCCTACAAACTGTGTGTTTATGTCCACAACACGTCACACCCTCTGAGTGACTCACTGAGTTGGGTCCACCACTTACCAGCTACAGTAGCCCCATGGCTTCTTTGGTGCTGAATGACAGCTCACAGTTGACGACTTTTAAAAGTTACCAGATCAAATTATGTATCCCTATGCCGAACCATATCATCTGCAAAAACATGTGTTTGGCAGATGTCACTTCTGACAGTCAACATTTAGGTATATACCTAAATGTTGACTGTCAGAAGCCAGCTGTGAGCTGTCAGTCAGCACCAAAGAAGCCACGGGGCTACTGTAGCTCAAGATGACTCACACTCACACTCACACTCACCTCAACTGTTCTTTGTTTATTGTTTGTCCCGCTGGCAAATGCTTTTGGTTTATGCTGTGCTACTGATCGCGCCCGCTGGATACAGAACATTCCTTGCTGTGTGTGGGGTAAGTTCTGATCAGAGTATTTATTGCTGATTCGCATGTACACAGTACACTTGTACGATTTATATCTGTGTAACATTGTTAATGTGTCCGTGCGTAGGTGTCGTAACGCTATTAATTATAACTTATGCGTGAGTCCGCAGTCCCGCGTGTGTTGACTGTTGTGGGTGCTTGTTGCTAAGTATTTACGTAAGAAATGAGTAGCAGTATCAATGCTATTGTGCATCGTTCCTCGTCTTCCTCTGGTAGTACTGGTTAGTTGTTCCTTCATTCACATAAGCAATGCTTCCAGAGCAGATATCTTCAACATCAACTGGTGTTAATTAATGTCACAGTGACATTAACTTACCTCTACCTCTTTATCCCAAAAATGACGTAAAATGTACGATTGCAATTGGAGGAGGAAAAGAAAATTCAGCCGCCAATCATCAGGGGCGTATTTTCGCACCTTATAAGGACCCAGGCCTGTGGCCGGAAGTTAATAACGAATTACGAAATTGTGTGGCAGTTCACGAATTTGAACAAAACTTGGGCGCAGGCTTCAGTGCTTCAATGCACAAGTATTTTGATAAAGAAAGGAATATATTTTTCTAGAAAACTTAATAATAGGAAGACACAAGTAAGACATTGGCTGTTGAAGGCTACTCACCATCAAAGGACCATGTTTTCTGCATATCTTGCCTGCTATTTGGTGAAGAAAATGTATGTTTACTTCAGGGTTCAATGACTGGAAAAATGCCTCTAAAAGAATGTAGGATCATAATAATATATAAATGTATAATTTAAAAATGACGACTGGAAACGGGAATCAAACCCGGGACTTTTGACTTAGTATGCCAATGTTAAAGTCACTGAGCTATCTATTTTTTTATCTAAAGAATATGATATTTAGATGCGGTTATAACTGTAACTAACCAATATACATAATTATATGCGCATTTGTCCAGTTGTAATTGTACTATTGGCGGCAAAAAGCCAACCACCGAGTCAAGGGTGCCTGCCTTATCAGATAGCTCGCTATCTTAATTGATCGTCTTTAGATTGACCATAATTCATCCAATGTTTTTTTCACACGTCCCCCGTTTTTAATAATATTGAAATACCATTTAGCGTCAAGATGTTTTCCATTGTTTTAGGTTGGAAATTTAAGTTTGGATAAATCGACTGTTTCAGGGCCATGGCCAACAAGCTGTAAACAAACACTATCAGTGATTTAAAGAATTCCTGGTCATTTTAAGGATCTTCATAAGTAATCACTTTTAATTGTATTCGGTTACAGGTCTATAAGCTAAGTCATCACTCTTGATCTGTGTTACAACCACAAGCATAATTTTTCTTCAGATTCCTCTTAAAGGAATCGTTTTCCTCTTTGTTTGGGCCCAGGCAATCTCTAAGCTTTCGAGATATCGATGCTATAATTTTTTCTGTGTCTTTTTTAGCTTTCTAAACGCACTACCAGATGGATTCTTAGGTCCTATCTTGTTGAATATTGTTTTATTACACTTTATACACTTTACAGCACTACAATAAACTGGCGGTAACTATGCACTCGCGCTTTGAATGAATGATTGATTGAAGAGTAGCTAACAGGTAGCAAGCTATCCAAGCATTTTTTAAAAAAATACCCTGACTTGAGATTTAAAATTAATAGCAGTGGCGGCTCGTAGCTAAAATTAGTGGGGGTGCTACTCCAGAAATTATTTAGTCTTTGTTTTAAAATTATGTAAAAGGAAAAAAAAACATGTATAAAAAGAAAATTTATTCAGGAACTTGATAAAATCTTAACAAAAAAACAAACAATTTTTTTTACTTCGTTTAACTTAAATTGTTACAGTTCAAGTTTGATCTATTCATTTAAAAATGAAATCTATTCTTCTTGTTTTAATTTGCGCAAAAAGTTCAATAATTTTCTTCTTGATCTCTGGATGAAAATTGAGGAAGTTTTTCTCCATTGAAAGTACTGCAAGCGCATTTAGTATTTCTGTTAAATAAAATAACCTAAAAAGAATGAATCAAATAGAATAGCTGGAAGCAGAATAATAATCTAATTTTACACTCTTATACACTTTATCACATTCAAGAATATGTTACACGGTTTTTAAGCACAACACACGCTGAGTAAAAAAAATACTTCCTTCCACCATCACACCAGAGCCGGCACTGCAAGAGCAACAGTGCTCTCTCTACCTGGCAGTCTCGCCTTCCTCCCCACTCCCCTCCTATGTGCGCATACACACAACAGTCAAACACCACGTAGCTGGCACTGTGAAGCGCACAGTTCCATACAACAATTTTTGTAAATTTTTCATAAACTGAGGGAGGGCTCCTGAAGTACTGACATTAAGCTTAAGTAATATATATTGTACTACAAAAATAAGGAAAGAATTAAAGAAAAAAGGATTCATTATATTAAATGTTATCGATAATATCAGGTGGAAATAGGGGGTGCTGCAGTTCCGCAGTGCCTATACACAAGCCGCCACTGATTTTAATATTCTACGTGACACAGGTACTCTAAACGTCCGGGTTGAGGAGGTGGAAATGAAGGGTGAAAATATTCCATTGCCTTTGTGCCGCGGTAAGAGAAGGATCTGCCGCGTTTAATCTCGCCGCGACAGTGGCACACACGTTCGCGTCATTAACTCCACAGTCTCCAGCAGTTTACCTTCATGCCGCCTCGCCATTTCTCTTACCACTCAACTCCCAGCTCTTGTATTAGCTCACGACCTTACACTGATAACTGGAGACAAATTTACGGTGGGGATTCTTGCGCCACCTTCTTGGATGGTGGCTGGTTTCGCCAACCCCAAAATATGCGTCTGCAGTGGTAAACCAAACCAGATGAAGATGACTTATTAGCACGCATACCCACCCATCTGGAATCTACCACTTTTCTCTTGATAATTTTAAAATAAGTCTAATATGTTGTTTGAACATTGGGATTTCCATACGAAGCTACTAATAACACTTCTTCTATCTATGCACGTATTAAAATATTATGATAATACGTAGTTTTCATTTTTGACAGTTGAGACCATTGTAATAATTTTTGACTTCACGTCTTACTACCCGTTCGGGTTATATGCATTTGGTAGTCCTACTAGCAAAGCTAATGTGTTAGGGGTGACCTAGTGGTCTAGGGGTAAGGTGTCAGACTTCTATGCTGGCGTCCGGGGTTCAATCCTCGGTCCCGGCACAGATTTATCTGATTGCCAAACCCTTCCCTCACCTCTGACAAGACATCTTGTGAATGTGTGGAATGCCAGGCCTCCACCGTGGTTCGGATTCCACGTTAAACTGTAGGGCCTCCATTTCATCTCACAATCACTCTACCATAACACATTAGCGTAAGTGCGTATAATCCGAACGGGTAGTAAGACGCGGTGCTAATAATAATAATAATAATAATAATAGTCTTACTAGCAAAGCTAATGTGTTAGGGAAGAGGAAGGTTGGATTTATAGGAAGTTTACCCGCATTTGCGGGGAGATTGAGAGTGAAAAACGATTTAAGAAAAAACAAACCACCTACACTTGACCTAGGAGGGTGCTAGAGGTGGTAATACTAGATTCCTGCTAAGAGACTTTAAAACATGACATTGAAAATTTGGTACTAATTCATCGAGCCCATCCATCGCATTGATAATGTATTGAATAGTGAAGTAGTTTCCAAATGTGCCGATTTGGTATTTTAATAGACTTTATAAACGACTATTAGAATGTGTAAATCTGGTGTCACCGGCTGAAATCAATCAATTTTGCTAGATTAATTAAATTAAAAAGCTTTAATTGGATTAAAAAAGTTGTAATGGATGGTTATTAATAATAAATAAAGTAAATTACATCCAAAATAATGCATTAAATAATATATTTTAAACAAGAAATATAAATGAATGTATTTATCTATAGGCTTATTTTAACATTATATATATATATGTATGTATATACATTTTACATGTCTCCGGACTAATAACACTGCCTCAGACAGGTGATATTCAACCTCGAGCACGCGAAGACATCTTACGGTGTAGGTAGAGTGATACAGGGTGGCCCACGGAAAAGGTATTCCGCCTCTTATATCCAGCAGGCGCCTCATTCTGAATTGGAGGTCAATCTCCTTTCACCCCGTCTGGCGACGTCGTGTCACATTCTTAATATTCACAATATGGGTGGAAGGGGATTGACCTCCTCCAATTCAGAATGAGGCGCCTGCTGGATATAGGAGGCGGGCTACTTTTCCGTGGGCCACCCTGTATTTTATACATGTACTTTTATCATTTAAGACTTATCATTTGATACATTATTTTGACTTTAATTTATTTAATTTATACATAGATTATTGTGTATGTATAGCTTACATTATGCAACAACTACTTTGGCGATACAACGTTAAAGATAAATTATATCGTGGGGTATGCAAACAAAAAAACCATTCGATCAGTGAAATGGGTTCAAATATAATAATGATATTTCTGCAGCCACATTTTATTTCAATGGTGATACTAGCATGTAATTTATTTATCTATGTTTAAAAAGAGTCAGTAATTAATTTTAATTAATTTGGAATTATTTATATTATTAATTTATTCGATTTTTAAGGTATTGGATTTTAAATAAATAAATTATTTTTCATTAAGGTGCTGGTAATTATTTTTAAGAGAATATATTATGATTAAACGTCCACTAAACATACATAAAAGGGAACGGTAGTATCTCTAACAAATTTGTCAATTTTATAAACTGGAAGGTAAATATGATTTGTTTCTTGTTTTAACTCCTTAATAGCCCGCCTCGGTGATGTAGTTAGCTAACGCGCTTGTCGTGTTGAGCTCGACTGCTGAGGACGGGGGTATAGAGGTTCGAATCTCGGTCGGGTGAATTGGGGGTGGTTTTTCCTAAATGGTTTTCCACTCTCCCTCGACGGAAATGCGGGTTCACTTTCTCAAATTCATACCTTCCCAATTCCTAATCCATTAGCGTAATTAGTACTTAAAGCGTATAACCCGAACGGCTAGTAAGACGTGGTGCTAAATATTATATTATTATTAACTCCTTAATAATTTTAGTTTAAAATGGTTTTTTTTGTAGCCACAGAATCTCTGATGACAATGTAAAAGTTATCATGAACTTCCTTCATCGACATCCAGAATTTATCGGTTTGGATCTAAGTTACAACCGAATCACTGACAAAGGCATGAGATATATTACAAGATTCCTAAAGGTATGTTTTGCCGTTTGTAATGAATACTTTCTAGAACAGGCGGGGCTGGGTATTAGTGACTTTTAATTGGTGGGATTGAAACCTTATCACGCTTCGCGGGCTTATCTGCATAAAACAGCAACTATAGCGGCTGCAAGATAAATACGAAAGAAATTATAGTGATAACTGATAATACAGTAAATAGGCATAGGTAATTTTTTTTTACCATTGTATACAATAAAATACTTTCAATATAGTTTTTTTAAAACATTATAGGAACATGTTAATATTTTTAATCTCAATTGAGTGGCGTTAACAATTATTTAAAAATGAGATTAAGAACTTTCATCATAGCAGACCCAACTCAGCTCCCGGCTCGCGCGAGGTATGGGAGTAAAAGGGAAAAGAAAGCACCTAGATATTCCAGAAATGTGTGCAGTGCATTAGTATTTGAATGATTACTCGAAATTTTCCGCGGTCACGATGGGGGACAAAGCGACAAAGTTTCTTGTTATTAACTACAGTATGTCTATTATGACAGAATGAAGATTTTGTGCAAGGCTTATTTGTGAAGCTATTCTAAAATGGTCAAAAACAGCCTTTTCAGTGCAGTTTTTATCCAAATATAATTTAATATTTCAACAATGTTCAGAATTAGGAACTTCTATTAACTCTTTATCTCCAATAATGTTTAATCAGAAATGATCCACGTGCAATAATGTTCGTGTAAACTTACGATTTCTAGCCGACTGTATTATAGAATTGTTGGGTATGTGATGCACGCTCTTAAAACTAACTTTTTAATAATTTGGGATTTCTGGTAGGGTGATTGTGAGGTGAAATGGAGGACCTACAGTTTAACGTGGGATCCGAACCATGGTGGAGGCCTGGAATTCCCCACATTCACAAGATGTCTTGTCAGAGGTGAAGGAAGGGTTTGGTAATCAGATAAATCTGTGCTGGGACCAAGGATTGAACCCCGGACCCCTAGCACAGAAGTCTGACTTCTTACCCCTAGACCACCAAGTCTTGTTCAAATTCCGCGATGCCCAAGACAGATATTCAACAACTGTTCATATCACCATGAGAAGAAAATTAAATCCTATGTTTCTAATTGAGCGATAGGCCTATTTGATTTATTTTGTAAAAAAGTGTTGTTATAAAAACCGCAAAAACACTGGCTTTTTCTCGCGTTCCCTACAATCACACATTAACACACACTTATTTCCATCCAAACTTAAATGAAGTTAGGAATCTGGAACCTCGATAATATAATTATAACTGGAAAAATGTTGGCGCCAACCAATTCCTTACCAATACTTATATTGTAAGTACTGTAGATTGCGCAAATAACCTTGGTGTTGATGCATCTTTAAAAGGCCGTAATCGAATATCAGAATAAAGTATACCTGTCAGCAGGCATTCATTTAGGGTGCACTCAAATTGTGTTATTATTATTATTATTATTATTATTATTATTATTAGCACCGCGTCTTACTACCCGTTCGGGTTATACGCACTTACGCTAATGTGTAATGGTGGGGTGATTGTGAGATGAAATAAAGGACCTACAGCTTAACGTGGAATCCGAACCACGGTGGAGGCCTGGCATTCCCCACATTCCCAAGATGTATTGTCAGAGGTGAAGGAAGGGTTTGGTAATCAGATAAATCTGTGCCGGGACCGAGGATTGAACCCCGGCCGCCAGCACAGAAGCCCGACTTCTTACCCCTAGACCACCAGGTCACCCCTCTCAAATTGTGGAGTAAAGTATAACAGTCAGCTGGTGTACATGAATTGCGGAAAAACCTGTAGTTACATTCAACTCTTAGCCCATAACCTAACCTAACAACTTAATCTAATCTAACCTAACCTAACTTAGTCTAACCTAACCTTTATTTTCCACTTTGAAGAAAGTATTATGAATTTAATTTTTATTCCGCAATTCGTATACACCCGTATTAGTTGCCACGCACTTTGTGTACACCGATTTAAAACCCAACTAATAAATATGTAAATATCTATTTAGTCTTACGACTAGCACCACCTTAAACATTATAGATGACGTTCCTAGTAAACTGACGCACAGCTGATTGGGCCATTGCTAATTTGTTTGTTTCTACCTTGAGTGCAATTTTAATTTTCTCAAGGCTTTATTTCCATAAGCAGAAATTATTTAGATTTAATTATCTTTTGAAATAATTATGTTTCAAAATAACGGTATATACTCGTATTATCTTCATACCATTTGACCTACGCGGTTTTTCAGTTTGTATGGAAACCTTCGAAACAAATTTTAACCGCGTAAGTTGAGTACTTACTGTATCTATCTTTCTAAGAGATAAGTTGTATTCGCAGAAACACACTACCTTGAATAAGTTAAATCTGATGTGTAACGACATCACTTGGCCTGGAATCAAGCAGTTAGCGGATGTTGGGGAACAGCTGTCCTTAGAGTCCCTCAGGGTGAATGGTAACAAATTTGGACCTCAGGTAAGTATCGTTTCAAAACTTACTGTGGATTCACAAACACATTCGCCAAAAATCAAGAGCAGAAATTAAACGTGACGAGCTCTAAATCAATAAAAGTATGTAAGCCTCATTGGTTTTGTACACTCTGCATGACTTGAAATAATTTAAGCTTTCCTTCTTGTATAAGACATCAGCTCGGGTAACCCAAACTGATTTAAAAACAAACCATCTAATCGCATGTGCTTACAAAGTGAGATGCCAGCATACAGCTGTATCTGCTGTTCAGTGGCGGCTCGTAGCTAAAATTAGTGGGGTGCTGTTCCAGAATTTTTTTAGCCTTTGTTTTAAAATTGTATAAAAGGAAACAAAATGTATAAAAAGAAAATTTATTCATGAATTTGATAAAATCTTAACAAAAAAAAAACCAAATTCTTTTACTTACTTTAACTTAAATTGTTACAATTCAAGCTTGATCTATTCATTTAAAAATGAAATCCATTCTTCTTGTTTTAATTTGCGTAAAATTTTTAATAATTTTATCCTTGATCTCTAGATGACAATTGAGGAAATTTTTATCCATTGAAAGTACTGCAAGCGGATTTAGTCTTTCTGCTAAATAAAATAATCGAAAAAATTGAATCAAATAGAATAGCAAAAAGCAGAATAATAATATATTTCTACACTCTTCAACACTTTATCACATTCAAGAAAATTTTACACTGTTTTTAAGCACAACACACGCTGTGAGATCAACAGTGATCTCTCTACCTTGCAGTCCCGCCTTCCTCCCCACCCCCTTCTATGTGCGCATGCGTACAATAGTCAAACACCACGTCGCTGGCACTGTGAAACGCACAGTTCCATAAAAAGATTTTTATATCTTTTTCATAAACTGGGGGATGGCTACCGAAGTACTGAGATTAAACCTAAGGAATATATATTGTACTGCAAAAATAAATAAAGAATTAAAGAAAAAAGGACTATTATATTAAATGTTATCGATAATATCAAGTAGAAATAGGGGGTGCTGCAGTTCCGCAGTGCCTATACACAAGCCGCCACTGCTGCTGTTGGTAAATTAATTGAAATAACTTATTAAATGTAAAACATGTATGTCGTTTTTGTTAAATGTTCGGATTTGTTTAACGACACAATCAAGTAGTATGAAAACATTCGATGACATTCCCCTCAAGATCTGTCTATTCACCAGAAATAAAAAAGTCTGTAATGAGCGATTTATTGTTTGTTATGCAAGGCATCTTGAGTAAACATACATTTCTACTAGCGTGAATTGTCACGACACTCAAGCAAGTTCTGCTTTCTATTTTTGGTGGATGTGTAAATAAATTTTACTATAACATCGGTGGACATGCGGGGTAAGGCATCAAGCTCATCTAGTTTGGTTTTCTGGTGGCGGGGAGGTCGGTGCTCAAATCATAGACGTGTATACTGAGAATTTTTTCCCCAAATGGTTTTGACTCCCTCCACGCAAATGCTAATACATTTACTTTTGAAAAATTCTAGCTTCCTCATTCCTGCCCTATTAGTGTAAATATGCCGAGAGCCCGGCAGAATGGTAAAACGTGGTTCACACACACAAACCTGATTATATAAGTTTGCGCACACCACTAATTACTAACGGTATGGATTATATACATATTAGTACTTCTAGGGTAGTTTGGGAAGATATTTAGCCCGAAAAGAATGAGGCTACTGGGGAGTGGGTGAGGTTACATTATGATGAGTTACATACCCTGTTTTCATCCAAAAACATTGTTAAGGTAATCAAGTCTCGTAGATTACGGCGGGCAGGACATGCGGTGCAAATGGGACGATCTAGAACCTTGTTCAGGTTACTGACTGGTAAACCCAATAGGAAGAAACCATTGGGAAGACTTAGACATAGAGGGTGGGATAACATTAGAATGGACCTGAGAGAGATAGGGCGTGATGAGGGGGACTAGATAGAACTAGCACAAGATAGAGATAGGGCGTGATGAGGGGGACTAGATAGAACTAGCACAAGATAGAGATAAGGTGTAATGAGGGGGACTAGATATAACTAGCTAAAGATAGAGACAGAGTGTAATGAGGGGGACTAGATAGAACTAGCTCCAGATAAGGATATGGTCTAATGAGGTGGACTAGATAGAACTAGCTCAAGATAGGGATAGGGTGTAATGAGGAGGACTGGATAGAACTAGCTCAAGATAG
>CABFOV010003842.1:32523-60105 GCA_902141375.1 Timema poppense | reverse complement strand
TATATACTAGAGTCACGATTATTGGGTTGGTGTAGCCCAGACGCGTGATATTATATTCGAGTCAATACAGTAATTGTAATATGCTCTGTCGTTTATTAGTTTATTTATTCAATCCAAGTAGCAGAAATGAATTCTGTAAAGCAATGGAGGAGGTTTAAGTGGAAGGAGGAGTTGTAATGAGGGTGAAAAGCATGTATGAAGATAACAGGATTAGGGTTGGGAGGATTGAGTGGTTCCAAATTTTTAAAAAGAGAGATAATCGGGGGAGTCCCCTCTCATCACCACTATTTGTAATGGTAATTGAAATTGTCATGAACAAAGTGGCAGGAAAACTCTGGGAAAGAAAGAATGAAGGACATGATGTTTGCTGATAGCTTGATGGTATGGAAGGAAGAGGAAATACTGGAACAGTTACAGGAATGGAATGAGGAAGTAAAAGAATATGGAATGGACGAAATTTAGCATGGAAAATTGTGAAGTGATTAATAATTAAAAGAAAGAAGGTTAAAGCTTAATAAAGCTGTAAGGTCTGATGGAGTAGAGCTGAAAAAGATACAAAACGTAAAATGTATTGGAAGCATGATTGAGAAGAAAGATAGAAGTAAAGAGGATTTAATGAGAAGAGGACAGCAGGAAGAGTTGTTCCATAGGTACGTAAGAGACCCGCTAAGGAGAATAGAAGTGTCCTTGAAGTGTAAGGAAGTGTTGTACAGGGTGTACTTTGTACCCATTGTCACACATGCAATAGAAACATGGACATTGAATGGAGGAGTAGAGGAAGCAAGACTGAGATGGTATGGACATGTAATGAGGAT
This sequence comes from Timema poppense, assembly GCA_902141375.1. Taxonomy (NCBI): domain Eukaryota; kingdom Metazoa; phylum Arthropoda; class Insecta; order Phasmatodea; family Timematidae; genus Timema; species Timema poppense. Next base: position 59,290 of record CABFOV010003842.1, on the reverse strand, counting down.
GTTGGAGTACATTAAATAGTAGAGGAAGCAAGACTGAGATTGTATGAGGATGGAAAAGGAGAGAATAGCAAAGAACATTTTGCAAATGAGGTATGTAGGGTAAATAACACAAAGGAGACCAAGAAAGACATGGGAGGAGCAGATATCATAAAGTGTGCAGGGGGTAGGATAAGAATGGAAGCAATTATAGGAGGAAGAATTGTGAAAAGATATAGGAAGATGAAGACATTTTACTAAACAGACCCGGCAACGAGCTGGAAACAGTTGATCATGATTAGTATTTATATTTCTAATATCTTTTTAGTAATTCAGTAATAGATTAAATATTTAGGTTCTATGAAATTTATTTTCTAGGCTTGAATGATAAGGTATGAACAATTCTTAGATTTTATTTTCCATAGTATAGTTATAACTTATAACATATTGTATATGATCAGATTAAAGTTAAATGCTTGGTTAGCTAAGACGTAACTCACGTGTTAGGCTGGCCTGCTGAAGACGGTGAGATCGGGGATCGGGTCCCGATAGGGTCTACTGAGGGTGGTTTTCTCTAAATGATTTCCCACTCTACTTCCGCGCAAATGCGGGTAAATTACCTCTAAAATACTTCCTTTCTCATCCCCACTCCATTAGAGTAATTATCATATATGCGTCCAACCAGAACAAGTAGTATGATGTGGTTGTGAAAATATACATACATATTGTCAATTATGTATTAATTAAATTACGATAATTTTCAAAAATATAAGAATTGTTGCTATTGAAAGTTATTTATTTTATCGCGAATATTTACCTTCAAAATATTATGAGATTTATTAATAGTCTATATTTTTATTTCGAGTATCATATAGCTATTTTAGATACGACAGACAAAATTTAGCCAAAATTTATTATATTATTATTATTATTATTATTATGAGCCTATTTAATTATCAATTAAGCGTGATATTAGATACAAGATTTCGCTCGTATCAGAAAAGTATCGTGGCTTTCTAAATTCTTCATTTGACAACAATCAAAATTGGATAAGTTTGATAGTTTTATCATTTTAAAATAATTGTTTTTTAGTTTTATTGTATTTAAAAAAAAAATATTATTTTGTAAAGTATAATGCATAAAACCACACCACAATATGAAGTCTGGTTTGAGTTGTTTTACTTACCTAAGTTAGGTTTTATCCGTAGGAGTGAGACGGACTCTTAAATTATCCCCCAAAAAATATTCACAAACATAATAGACTGTGCATTACATTACCATATTAAATTAGATGGTTTTGTTCAAATAATTTTATTACCCTTGATATATTTTTAATTAAAATTATACCTTTAATTGGTTTTTCAACCGGTGTGCCGCGCGATTTTGGGAGAAATCAAAAATGAAATTAGAAAAATATTAGAGCAATAAAAATAAATAATTTAAAATCTATTTTCCATTTTTTTAAATAAAATAATTATTATAATTTTAGCTAGTTAACTTTTAAATACAATATTAATACTAGTTATTTTATTAATACAATTTCTCCTTAAAGAACAGATGGTGTGCTTTGAGAATTTTAAAACTTTTCTCAGTGGGCCCGTAATTTGAAAAAAGTTAAAAATCGTTAGGGCTATATGTTTCTAACTATGAGATTGGAGGATGAATTAAAAGTAAACTTAATATTTTACGTTACTTATTGGTGGTTTTAAGCTGTTTGACTAATTTTATATAATCTACAGTGTACTCAATACAAGTGATTAGATAGTAATTATTTGTTATCATATTCGAAGATGAGGAATATTTTTAACGAAATTGTAAATTATTGAGAATATAAACATACATTGACTTAGATATTATTATTTTTACTAAAAAGTATCACAATCGCTACACACACAAATCCTTCCCCCATTTTAAAAATTATTCGTATCGAGTAATGCCAATTTATGGATGTATATAATCCACTCCATATTTTTCCACATTTTTCCACGGACAATAAAGTATTTCTAATATTTTTCATAAATACGTTTTCATCACACAATCACTTCATAAATATATTAGAGAAATAATTTTTAAAAAACATAATTTGATATTGTTTGACTTACATAGATCTTAAAAACCTTAAGAACTTTTTTAATTTTCACCCGTGGTTCGACAAAAAAAACAACACTCGTTATTAAATCTGCACTCCCAAATAAACCGAGTTTCGCAAATCCTGAGCTAGAACTAACATTTGAGCTGGTTCTTACCCCTGCGTTAACTTTAAATAGCCGACGTGCAAATTGTCATAGACCTCACCGTCAGTCAGGAGAGGGGGTGGGGGGAGAGGGGAAGGAGAGAAGCTGTACCGCACCACCCCTCCCACCCTCCTTTGTCCTGGGTTCGCGGCCCGGCTACTAGGAGGGGGTCACAGGGATATATCTGCGCTGCGCCACACCTCACCATGCCACCACTGGTTGGGTGACGCGCAGGTTCGATTATCCGTCGAGATTGTTTTTATTTAGCAGTGCGTCTTATAGACCTTTCAGGTTATAATTAAGATTATATACTGATTACGCTAAGTTGTTAGGGATGAGTAAAGTTGAATGTAGAGGAAATGCACCCGAATTTGCGTTAGGGGAAAGAAAGGGAAAGCCATCTAAAAGAAAAAACCACCCTCGTTACACCTGAACCGACATTCTTCTCGTCATCGGCAGTCCAGTTTATTGCGAGAGTGACGCCTTAAATCATGCGGCCACCTAAGTGGTCCCCATCAAGATTGTTTTTCTTGCGTTCCCTACGTCCTACCAACCGTCCGGATCGAGGTAGGGATAAGTGAATATAGAATAGATGTACCTGCATTTACGTGAAGGTAGGATAGGAAAGTGTGTTGGGGAATCCCCGTTCAGAATATTAATCCGCAGGTTATCGTGGGCTATATATAGTCATGTGGACTCGGTAATGGGCCCGATCGTTGTGTATCTGAGTTTTGTACGATGGCCCAACCATTTCTATGGGAAATAAAGGTTCGAATCCTGGAGGAAGGTAATATTTAATATCCGTATGGTGTTAACAGTAGGGGGGAGGGGGTTATAAAATGATTTTGAGCTCATCACATGGAGTTCATACAGCTAACCATGCCAAATACCTAAAACAACAATAGGACATTATAGGTCCGATGTAAAAAAACGAGGTTATTATTATTATTATTATTATTATTATTATTAGCACCGCGTCTTACTACCCGTTCGGGTTATACATATCCGAGGTTAATATTAATATCGTTTTTATTTGGGCGAAGTTAAGGCCAGCGCCTTTTCTTACACCTAATTCACGTGTAAATAATGAATGAATAAGGAGTCGATATTTGTACAGATCGATCCAGGATTATGCCTCTTTACTTTCCAACAATCCCTTGATCAGGTCTATTAGGGTTTATCTCGTGGGGTGGAGAGGAGGGGGGAGGGGTAGAGTGTCCTTTTTTGTTTTCACAATCACCTATTGCAGCTTTATGGTGGAAATTTCTCCTCTTATTTACTCAGTTTTTTTAAATTTTTGCGTCACGTCTTACTACCCGTTCGTGTTATACGCTTATGAACTAATTGCGCTAATGATTTTAGGGATGAAGAAGGTTATATTCATAGAAAGCGTACCCGTATTTGCGTGAAGGAAGAGTGTAAAACCATTTTGGAAAAAAAAACTAGCCTTAGAACAGCCGACTGGGAATCGAACCTTGATCTCCCTTGCTATCAAAGCATATACAAATGATGTTAGGTATCATATGAAAGCTTATAAATAAACTACTAAATCATTTTTTTTCCTTCTATCTTATTTAGCTTGAGTAATAATTTATTTTGTACAGTAGACCATCGATAATTCGTACTAATTGAGGATCGGCTCTGTCTGAATTATCAATTTGTCCGGATTTAAAAAAATACAGTACCTATACCAAAAATAAAATATTATTATTATTATTATTAGCACCGCGTCTTACTACCCGTTCGGGTTATACGCACTTACGCTAATGTGTAATGGTAGGGGGGGTTGTAAGATGAAATGGAGGACCTACAGTTTAACGTGGGATCCGAACCACGGTGGAGGCCTGGCATTCCCCACATTCACAAGATGTCTTGTCAGAGGTGAAGGAAATACTAATAATAGACGGGATACTTAAGAAAACTTGATGCTAAGGAAGAAACATTCTCCCTTTATTTAAACAACGAACTTACATAATGTTTTTTGTTGCTAATTATCACAAATTTTAAATTAATATAATAAGGCAAAAAATCTAGCAACTAAAAAAATGTCTCCAATTTTTTTTAACAAGGATTGAAGTGCGTTTTTTTGTGGCAACGTTTCTGATGTTGATACCACTGTGGCTATTTTCTTGTAAATAATAATTTTTGGGGAGGGGACGATTTGGATCATCGACACACTGCTGTAATCGCGTTTTCAGCGGGAAATTTTGATTTTATTTTTTAGATTTCAGAAGGCCGTATCTTAAAAATTACTGCAGATAAAAATCTAAACATTAAGATATCTTACTATTTCTCGAGATAGTATATTATATTAGCTAAATTTGAAAAAACAAACTCCAAGAGGGCAAGATTAAAAAATTGTTAAAATATTGGATCAGTTGTTGTGGAATGAATGACCAATATGTATGGAGAGAATATTGGGTAGCCCTTGGTGATAAAAACTATTCTTAGTACACCCAGGTTGGTTTTGAACCCCAAACTCTCCAATATTGTCAAACTCAGACTAGATGATCTTGACATTTATTCCGCGTTCTCACCTTTGGGTGTCAGTAACGAATCGGGTTTCCAAGGAGAGAAGTTCAAGAGGGTACCCAATATAGTGTCTGTTTTTAGAGTTAAGTTAGTTTGTAAGTCGTGTGTATATAATCTGTAGGTTCATGTTCGCGTCATAACATATCGCAAATAAAAAAATATTTACAGCTTTCCTTATAAGCAGTAGCAAATTATCTTAGTAAATATATTTTAACTAGCAAATTTTAACAAATGGTCTGTCACGTTTAGATAAAATGTACCCGCATTAGTACGCAGAGACTACGGGGAAAAAATCAAATTGAAATAACCACCCCTTTATGATCCGGTATACAATTCGAATACCATTACCTTAAAATCAACGCAACCATGGTGCGACGTGAGCCCGGCGCCTTGTACCGCATGACCACCGGTGCGGGTAGGGTCCGTTAAAGCTAAGTAAACATTTCCACGTGCCTTAGAATGTCGGCCCGATCACGGACGAGGCCGTCATGGCCACAGGACAGGGGTCGCCAAACCGGCTGGTAGCGGCTGTGTTTGTTTGGCCCACGTGTTGTTTCTAAATAAATGTTAAGCCACAGTATTCAGTATTTTATTAAATAACACGGGTAAAATCCGAACCCGGATATAGTCAATATTATCCAGATACTAATGACATTATCAAGCCACACTTGGATAGCGGCAATTTATATGGTTGAGGCTAGGTTAGTTATGTTATTATTATTATTATTAGCACCGCGTCTTACTACCCGTTCGGGTTATACGCACTTACGCTAATGTGTAATGGTAGGGTGATTGTGAGATGAAATGAAGGACGTACAGTTTAACGTGGGATCCGAACCACGGTGGAGGCCTGGCATTCCTCACATTCACAAGATGTCTTGTCAGAGGTGAAGGAAGGGTTTGGTAATCAGATAAATATGTGCCGGGACCGAGGATTGAACCCCGGCCGCCAGCATAGAAGTCGGACACCTTACCCCTAGACCGCCAGGTCGGTGTTAGATTAGTTAATTATAAAGCATAAAATGAGGCATTTAGAATGTTAGTGCATTGCTACGATCCAATTTATTGTCCAATTTCGAAATATTGTTTCAAAATAAAAATTTGTATTTAAAAGTGCTTAATGTTACAAATATTATTCCACGTTATCCAAGTCTTGCTGGCTAATGTCGATATTATCCGGATAGTGCCGTATATGAGATAAATTACTTTCTATTTCTGAGTGTATCCACTGCACTTGGATAATGCCGACATCTCCCGGCTAGTCTCGACACTATCTGGATATCGCACACTAACCGTAACCTGTATATTAAAACCGGGTTAATCCGAACCAACCGAGACCGACGCTTGTTCGGATTAACAAAAATTCTGGTTAACCATGAAAACACAGAGACACAGTATTTTCGCGAATTTTAAATTACATATGAATGATTTTAATGGAATGTTCATTTATTTAACTGATATATACCACGTGATACATACTGTAATTATTCATAGCTACAAGAAAACTCATTGTGTTGACTACAACTTGTAAATATTAAGCATTTATTTGAGCTTATTATCCTATGAAATATATTTCATTTGAATTAATTTTTTTCCCCGTTTTTTTTGAAAAATGTGTTTGGATTATACGTAATTTTGGACTGCCGGGAATCGGTATAAAGGGTTTTAATTTAGTTTATTTGGTGAAAATTTTTACAAAAATTGACTCTCATTGATCTAGTTTTAAATGTAAATATAAAAAAATTAAGGCCGGACAGTTTTTTATTCGAGTTGATGTGTAGGAGAAGACGATCAGCTAAGCCTGACGGCCAGAGCTCGAAATCTTATCCGAGTGTCATTTGTCTAGATTTACACAATTACTCCCTTAGAATGTCATTTGAAGGGACGTCTTTGTTTAAATTTTCTTTAATGGTTTCTTCCTCATTAAACAAGTATACATCACTATTTATAATAGTACTCATTTTAAACAAAATTATTAGAAACATTTTCATTGAAAAATTCAAACTTTCACAAATTACTCATTAGTAAACAACCGTTAATTGTAGGATATAAAATCAAAATCATTATTTCACACCTCGAGGCACAACCATGTAGAATTTAAAAATCAATTTTGAACGTAATTCATAAAACCCTTTATGCTATCCCAAAGTATTAACAAATAAACGGACAGAATTGTTAAAACCAATTTTTGAGTTAGGAACAAGAGCCATAACGATTTAGATGTAGAAAGTTTAAACGAGTACAATAGGGCCTATTTTCTTTAGTTGAGAAAGTATTAATGCGCTGATATTTTTCTTAGTGATGATAAGAAATTTAGGGTCATCGGAAAAAAAGTCTTAAGATGTTATCTGTTTCACAAATATTTAAGATAGTAAATAATATTGGAGGAGGTTACATAATGATGATTTACATACCCTGAACTCATCACTAAACATTGGAATTATCAAATTTTACAAATTACGGTGGGAAGAACACACAGCGCGAATGGAAGAATCTAGAACCGTGTCCAGGATATTAACTGGCAAACCTAATGGGAAGATACCACTGGGAAGACCTAGACAGAGATGGGGGGATAACATGAGAATGGACCTGAAATAGGGTGTAATGAGATGTACTGGATAGAACAAGCTCATGATAGGAATATGGTGTGATAATTGTATGATTATTCGTATGCTGATATAATCAGTCGTTTCAAAAGGTACACGTTAAATACTTCAAATAACAAACAACTATAAATATCGCGTGATTTCTGGGTGTCTGCAACACATCTCAGAGCTCTGGTATGTGGCCCACCAAACATTATTAAATTTAATCATGAGCGTCATAACACTTAACATTTAACACGGAATTCCGTTAAATATCAACCCTAGACAATTTAATAACTTCTAAATATCTTACCTTTAAATGGTGCCCCCTTTTCCCTTTATTTGTTAATTTTTACCTCCAAGTCATCAATTTTTAGGTAGCTTTGGCAATCAATTAGTTTAATTAATTTAGTAACTTGCGTTGGTGGTACACGGTCTAACAGGTCAATCTAGTGTTGGCCTGAATTGCCGGTGACGGCTAGATCGTGGTTCGAATTCCGGTTAGGTGTACTGTGGGTGTTTCCCCCCTAACTGGTTTCCAGCTCTTTTTCCATGCACATTAGGGTACATTTCCTATAAACCTCTACCTTCCTCATCCCTACTATATTAATATAATTAACGTATGCCTCTAAATCAAATTAATTCTAAGACACGGTGAAAAATAAATAATATCAGCTAACTTTAGTTTGCTTTTTTAAGAAAATATACACGTTAACATTTTTTTAAAATCACATCTTACAACCCACTTGGGATATCTGAATTTAACTACTATGATTAGGGTAGGTATGACTAAGGCATATTCTATAATAAAGGTACCCGCATTCACATGGAGGTAGAGGGACAATCCCAGTTGAGATTCGAACTCTAACTTTCTAGTTATTGACAATCCAGTATATTGAGATAAACCATACGACCACCGGTTTAGTTTTCGTAAGAAAATCAAGGTATGCCTCACTGTTTATTTTGTTATATTGGCCATCATTGTTTCAATACGCATTATATAGTCCCGATTATGTGAGGTCATCGGAATCTGGGTGGACTCGGATGATCGAAAACTCGGTTAATTCGAAACCTTGGATAATGCAGAACCTCACTCAGTTGTATCTCGGATAATTGGGAATCTAGTGTACAAGTTTATATAATGCATTAAGTATGAAAGCACTACCCATGTGCGTGAGGCTTAAACCAAAGAAAGTTTGATTATATTAATTGAGAATTGATTTTTCTTACAACTGATCGGACTCCATTTCACCCATTTAACCTCACTGCCCTATATACCTTTAGTTTTGCGACCCCTGGTTCAGAGTAACCCGAAGGACGGACATTAGGGTTTGCGACCCCTGGTTCAGAGCAACCCAAAGGGTGGACATTAAGGTTTGTAACCTCTGGTTCAGAGCAACCCGAAGGACGGACATTAAGGTTTGCGACCCCTGGTTCAGAGCAACCCGAAGGATGGACATTAAGGTTTGCGACCCCTGGTTCAGAGCAACCTGAAGGATGGACATTAGGGTTTGCGACCCCTGGTTCAGAGCAACCCGAAGGACGGACATTAAGGTTTGCGACCCCTGGTTCAGAGCAACCCGAAGGACGGACATTAGGGTTTGCGACCCCTGGTTCAGAGCAACCCGAAGGACGGACATTAGGGTTTGCGACCCCTGGTTCAGAGCAACCCGAAGGACGGACATTAGGGTTTGCGACCCCTGGTTCAGAGCAACCCGAAGGACGGACATTAGGGTTTGCGACCCCTGGTTCAGAGCAACCCGAAGGACGGACATTAGGGTTTGCGACCCCTGGTTCAGAGCAACCCGAAGGACGGACATTAGGGTTTGCGACCCCTGGTTCAGAGCAACCCGAAGGACGGACATTAGGGTTTGCGACCCCTGGTTCAGAGCAACCCGAAGGACGGACATTAGGGTTTGCGACCCCTGGTTCAGAGCAACCCGAAGGACGGACATTAGGGTTTGCGACCCCTGGTTCAGAGCAACCCGAAGGACGGACATTAGGGTTTGCGACCCCTGGTTCAGAGCAACCCGAAGGACGGACATTAGGGTTTGCGACCCCTGGTTCAGAGCAACCCGAAGGACGGACATTAGGGTTTGCGACCCCTGGTTCAGAGCAACCCGAAGGACGGACATTAGGGTTTGCGACCCCTGGTTCAGAGCAACCCGAAGGACGGACATTAGGGTTTGCGACCCCTGGTTCAGAGCAACCCGAAGGACGGACATTAGGGTTTGCGACCCCTGGTTCAGAGCAACCCGAAGGACGGACATTAGGGTTTGCGACCCCTGGTTCAGAGCAACCCGAAGGACGGACATTAGGGTTTGCGACCCCTGGTTCAGAGCAACCCGAAGGACGGACATTAGGGTTTGCGACCCCTGGTTCAGAGCAACCCGAAGGACGGACATTAGGGTTTGCGACCCCTGGTTCAGAGCAACCCGAAGGACGGACATTAGGGTTTGCGACCCCTGGTTCAGAGCAACCCGAAGGACGGACATTAGGGTTTGCGACCCCTGGTTCAGAGCAACCCGAAGGGCGGACATTAGGGTTTGCGATCCCTGGTTCAGAGCAACCCGAAGGGCGGACATTAGGGTTTGCGACCCCTGGTTCAGAGCAACCAAAAGGATGGACATTAGGGTTTGCGACCCCTGGTTCAGAGGTACCCGAAGGGCGGACATTAGGGTTTGCGACCCCTGGTTCAGAGCAACCCGAAGGACGGACATTAGGGTTTGCGACCCCTGGTTCCCGAAGGACGGGAGAGTGATTTAAAACTCGCTCAAGAGTTGACTGAACATTGACAAAGAATGTAAGACTGAAGGGAAGGAAAGGGGAGGGGGAGAGGTTTTTTATTATAGAGGGTAGGAGGGGGTTATGGCTGTTAAATTGACTGTGGCTCTGCCTGGTGGCTGTCGTTCAAGATGTACCCTGGTTGGCATTCAAGACTACGCTCTCGATCAAATTGGGGTAGGGCACATTACATTTTTCTCAATGTCCCCGCATATTACTACTTATTCGTGCTAAACGCATATGAACCAGTTACGTTATTGTGCTAGATATGATATGGTTGAATTAGGTGGAAATATACTCTGATTTTCGTGGAGAAAGAGTCAAAAACCATCTGATGGGAGAGAAAAAAAACACCTCCAGTAGACGCGACAAGGATTCGAAACCCGATTTCACCGTCATCAGAGGTCCAGTATATTGCGAGAGTGACGCCTTTGACCGTTTGTCCATCAATATGGGTAAGCTAAGATCTTAACTTGGTGAGTTTGATGGTGTATTACGTATTTATGTTATGGTAATATGGCTTGACAAGAAATAATTGGTCTAACCGTATCAATTTAAATGCAGCACGAATCTTTTTAAAATTATTTATAGGACCTTCTTTTACCATTCGTTAAATATATGAATATACTTTAGTACATTATAATGTGTTATTTCCCGTGGTCCACGGCTTACCACCCGTCCGGTATGTACACATATCTACACTAGTATGACTCCACTTCAGTGGCCGCATAGTCTAAGACACTACCGTCGCAGTATACTAGACTTCCGATGATGGCGAGATCGAGTTTCAAGTCTCAAGTTAGGTGTACTGAGTGTCGATGGTTTTCCATTCTTCATATACGCAAATGTGGGTACACTTCCTCTAAATATAACGTTCCTACTCCATAAACCTCTAGCGTGATTAGCATATAAACGTATAACACGAACGGTTAGTAACAAGAGGTGTTTGTGATGAGAAAGATTCAACTATTTCACTACGGTAAGGGCCGATGTTTCAATATCAGGTTAAATGATATTTAACTAACTTGAGGCTTAATACAGTTTCGAGTTAAAGCTCCGGGTTAACGTAGTATCGAATTTCACGAGTGAAAACGATTGTTTTTATTTTAAAATATATTTGTGGATTTTATACCTATTTCAAACACATTTTATTAACATATACAAATTCTCTCAAATAAATTATGTTACTAATTAAAGTAGAACTAATGCAGAAATTATCGAAATAGTCTGCAGCATAGGCCTGGAACATTAGTTGCATAAATTCACTAATTTAAATAATTATAAAGGTTATTTTTAAATATAATAGAACAAATAAGTCTTATGATTTGTTTTACTATGCTTGAGATTAAACTGAAGTACTTAAACACTAATTATAGTCCAATTTCACTAGGAAGAACAGTTCACAAATACAAACTTTTTAGGGTAAATATTGATTTGATAGCGTTTTATTATATTATTAACGTTATTTTATAGGTATAAGGCATTCACAAGCTAGGTTTACCTGGATGACAGCTCGAAATGTTACTAGAAGTAATCCCTAATATATCACTACGCCAACAGCTGATATCTATCACTTTGGATGACTGTAATGAAAACAGATGGTAATATATTAATATGATAGTTAACCACAATGACTTAGGCCAATATTATTTATATATTTATTTGAGGTCGGAAACAAGGTTTATTTATAGTTGTATTCCCCTTAAAAAAATATTAACACCACTTTCACAAAAACTTCTAACGAACATAGCTTCAAAATGGCGACTGACGAATCTAAACCATATGATTGAACATAACGGTAAACAAGTTTTTTTACACTGATGCAGACACGCAGTTGATGAAAATATTTTATTCTGTTAAATATTTCAAAATACGATAAAATAATCATAAAATCATGTATGTAAAAAATGACAACAATTTTCTCTTTTCCAAGTAAATACGATGCCTGTATTAAAAGGTATTGATGTATTACACAAAATCAGTAACTTTCCAAAACGAAGAATAAGTACTTTTAATTGTGTTTAAAATATTGTTTCGATTTGGACAAAAAGAAAGTATTTAAAAAAATGAAATAGTATGAGAAAACTTAAGTTTACGTTATTTTAAATGTAATATATAACAGGTAATTAAAGATCGTTACATTTATAACAAAACTGTGATCTTTTACAAGTGTTGGCAACCCAAAACCTAAACATATGATTTTCGAACTGTCATCCAGGTAAAAACCTATCGTGAATGGAATATATTGATAATATCGATCATTAGTGATATCTGCAGATCAAATAACTTGACGTATAAATGCGTGAAAGTAGATCTAGTAACTTTTCTGTCTTCCTACGAGAATTGGACTTTATACTACTTCAGTTGGCTCTGAATAATTTTTTTTCTCAATGACTGGGTTCGGGTTTAAAGAGAAACTTTAATTACCTTAGTAATTGGTGAAATGTGGGTTTCCTCTTTCACAGTTATGAATTAACAGCAGGGGGGCTGGATGTTGTGTTTGTTCTAGAATTATATTAGTTTATAAGTCGTGTTCTGATATAATCAGTTGGTTCAGAAAGTGGAGCATTGGCAGGAAAAAAAATCCAATGGGTCCCGGGTTTGTTTTCAGTGTCCAGTCTTTCAGTCATCTTTCATTTAATTGAACAAAAGGTATAATTGAGGGAATGTACCAGCATTTGCGTGAATATAAAGTGCTGGGTGAGTGGGAGAAAATCACCCTTTGTATACCCAACAATGATTTCTATCCTATACATCGCTATCAAAAGCGGTCCAGTCTATTGCGAGTACAACGCCTTGGTCCATGTGGCTATCGGGGTTAGCTATTACTGTATATAGTATATTATTATTATTAGCACCGCGTCTTACTACCCGTTCGGGTTATACACACTTACGCTAATGTGTAATGTAGGGTTATTGTGAGATGAAATGGAGGACCTACAGTTTAACGTGGAATCCGAACCACGGTGGAGGCCTGGCATTCCCCACATTCACAAGATGTCTTGTCAGAGGTGAAGGAGGGGTTTGGTAACCAGATAAATCTGTGCCGGGACTGAGGATTGAACCCCGGCCGCCAGCACAGAAGTCTGACACCTTACCCCCTAGACCGCCAGGTCACCCTATATAGTATGGAATTTAAAATAAAATTATTACTGATAAAATCACTTGGGAACGCATTTAGTATCTGTCGTTCTTATCTAACACTAAAATCTGTACCATCCGGGGCTCAAACAAGATACTTTCAAATGGGATGTATAACCAATACTACCTTAAGGCCCGTTGACATAGTCTTAAAGGACTAAACGCAAGTTAACCAGTGTTATCTGAATAACACGAATATCCTGAGTTTGTTATGAAAAACAGTTGTAAATAGTAGTTATTAAAGTTACTAAAACTATTTTAATATATTCATACAACAAGTCACTAATGTAATCTGCAACTATGACTTTTGATAGTTCTTACCATCAACCTCGGTGGCCTTGGAGCTCGTTCTAGGACACGGTTTTAGTTTGCTCAAGACCAGCCGGGGTCGTTGTATTTTCCTTGAAAGATAAAACTCCGTAGCACAATTTCCTTTGGAAGAAAGATTAAGCCTTCGTTCGGTCCCATGTCGATCGTGGCATGTAAAAACAACCGTGGCAGGTATGTGGGAATACCTCTCCTGGCAAAATTGGTTGCTCCTTCTGTGATAATTACTCTAATGGTTGTAGAGATTAGCAAGGCAATAAATTGAGAAAGTGTACTCTCATTTGCGTGGAGGGAGAGTGGGAAACCAGCTTGGAAATATACACATTCAGTAAATTTGACCTAGATTCTAAACTTTATCTCGCCGTCATCGGCAGTCTAGTCTACTGCGAGAGTAGCGCGTTAGACCATATGGTCACCGAAGTAGGTAATATTCAAGTTTCCTTTTGTCCTTAACAAAGTTGTACTTCTAATATTCCTTAACTTTGAATTTACTTCGTCTATGCCATATTCCGGAATATAAAGTCACTTTACGAATTATCCAATTTCACTCTGACTTGAACTCTCATCTTAATAAAGTTTGTTTCCAAAATTCCAAAAGCATTTTTTTTTTCCATGGCACTCAATGAATTTAAGCATGTCACTTTCACGTTGTTTCTTACTTTCCGCCATTTTGGATTGTCTACTTGAATTAGTAAAACTGTAAAGTGATCAAATTCTTAAAATTACGGTAGACTTGCGTATTAGTGTCTTACTTGGCTGTTTACAGGCTGAGAACTGTGCGCGCGCAGCGATATTAGTGGACTTGTATTAAGAATCAAATAGCCCAAAACACCCGCCTCGGTGGCGTAGTTGGCTAACGCGCTTGTCGTGTTGAGCTCGACTGCTGAGGACGGGGAGATCGAGGTTCGAATCTCGGTCGGATGAACTAGGGGTGGGTTTCCCTAAATGGTTTTCCACTCTCCCTCCACGCAAATGCGGGTTCACTTCCTCTAATTCAACCTTCCCAATTCCTAATCCATTAGAGTAATTAGTACTTAAAGCGTATAACCCGAACGGGTAGTAATACGTGGTGCTAAATATTATTATTATTATTATTATTATTAAATATACAAAACTATTATATTTGTTTCAGTGAAGATTTACTCGCATCTAGATATATTTTGAAAATTTAAAAATGACACTTGGACACAGGAATCAAACCCGGGATTTCCACACGTCCATAATAGACTCTGCCTTAAAATATGAGTGAAGAATGAACCTGGGCACGGGACGATTCCTGGTTAGCTGAGTGGTTAGAGCGTCGGTGTATTGAGCCCAAGGTCCTGGGTTTGATCCCCGTGTCCAGGTGTCATTTTTCTAATTTTCAGGACTTGTATTAGTTAACCAAGATCGTGTCACTCTCAGCCAAGGACGAGGTTTTGTAAAAAAACATACGACGAGAAAATGAAGTTTGAAACAAAGTGTAGGTAGTTAGCCCTCATTTTGTTGTCCCAAATGGTGATACTCTTTCCCCAGTCATTCATGGTAATAAGTAGTCTATTGTCCAGGGGCAGCTTGCAGTCCAACAGAAAGCACCAGTCACGCCGATATCCGTTTCTCCCCGGCATCTGTTTGATGCAGAACAGTTCCACGCGTCTTGGGTTCAGAGCAGGTGTGTCAAACTTGTGGCCCGCAGGCCGTGTGCGGCGCTTATGAACTGATTCGGCCCACGCATTTACTGACAAGCCAACGTACAATGTAACCTTTTTATTATTTGGGATTATAGAATTTAAAAACCGGGTATTATTTGGGTCCATGTAGCAAGTAGGGTTGTTGTAATAAATGTTTACCCTTTATTCATTAGAGATAGAATCCCAACAAATATTATATTTGCCAGGTGACCTGGTGGTCTAGGGGTAAGGTGTCAGGCTTCTGTGCTGGCGGCCGGGGTTCAATCCTCGGTCGTGGCAAAGCTTTATCTGATTACCAAACCCTTCCTTCACCTCTGACAAGACATCTTGTGAATGTGAGGAATGCCAGGCCTCCACCGTGGTTCGGATTCCACGTTAAACTCTAGGTCCTCCATTTCATCTCACAATCACCCTACCATTACACATTAGCGTAAGTGCGTATAACCCGAACGGGTAGTAAGACGCGGTGCTAAATATTATTATTATTATTATTATTATTATTATTATTATTATTATCATCTAACAGACGCGTTTTTCTTTGATATTGAGAGTTACATTAACACAAGACTTAAAGCTTAGAGAACTCGCCGCGTTGCTGCAAATAAATGGTCTCATATTTTTAGTAAGAAAATAAATATGTGTTAAGTTCTAAGAGAGAGAAAAACCCACTCCATTATGTAAGGTCTACCTCGGGGATATTGGGGTAAAGTCCTCGCCTCAGGAACCGATGTCCGTGGGTTCAAATCCAGTCGGGGTTGACGGATTTTTCTTGGGGGATGAGAATCCTTAGCACAAAAATTCCTTCGGAGGGGAATTAAAGATTTCTGTCTCATGTAGATTGTGGCGTTTAAAAGACCCCTTGAAGGTATGTGGAAATACCTTTACCCGGCAAAATTGGTAAGCCCTTTCTCTCTCGCTCAGAGAAATTCACATGTGTTGACAGTCGGTTCAGAAATTGCACTTTAAATACGTCAAATAAAATTTTAAAAGATCCATCGCGTAGGTCAACAGTCAAACTATACCGACCAAGTATCTTTAACTGCTAGCAACGATAGTGCCAACATTTGCGGATACAGGGTGTCATGTGGTCAGCACAACAAATCCTCCAAACATTAATTTCAGTTTTATTGTCCGTAGCTGCTACTTATTTATTAAAATCGACCCTCATAAGTGCGGTCCCCTATTTAAAATGTGTCCCTTATGATCAAACGTCTCGCCTTGTCTATAGAGAGATCTCTAACGACAAGGACAGTAACTCCAGTAGTACACCACTCTTTATCTGACAGTTAGAAAGGTCTCAAGTCCTACACTTTATTTTAGCAGCACGCCTTACTACCTCTCCAGGTTACACTAATTACCCTAATGGGTTAGGTATTAGTAAGGCTTAACTTAGAGGAAGTGCACTCGCATTTGCATGGAGAAAGAGTAGAAATCCATTTAGGAAAACCACCCTCAGTTCACCCGACCGGTATCGAGGCCCGATCTCACCGTCTTCAGCAGTCTAGTCCAACACGATAATAGCGCTTTGGACCATACGGCCATCGAAGCGGATTTTCTACACCTTGACTAAGGTCAGTAGCGCTTCGGAGTACTGACCTACAGTCGATTCGTGACTGGAGTGTAGGCTACTGGCAGTTAGCAAAAGTTACCAGCTCTACTGTTATGTATCAATCCGCAAGACCATATGTTGTTTGGTGTCAGGGTTGTCAGTCGGAACTCTTACGACAAACGGTTTGTTTTTAATTATGTTTTTCTTTGAACCTTTTTTACATTATTGAAACATAAACTTAAGAAAATAATCGTTTTGTGTGTGTGTGTGTGTGTGTGTGTGTGTGTGTGTGTGTGTGTGTGTGTGTGTGTAAGTTCGTCTGCGACTCACTTAAAAATGCTTTATAAACAAGAGCGTCTAAAAAGGCTGCGTTCTCTACACAAAATAGGATGGTGGAACAGAGGGAACGAAGGTCGTTGATGACGTCATACAAATGGGGTTCGATTTTGTTTGTACGCATGTGCTTACTAAATAAAAACGTTTAATTTTGAAACCAATATTTTTAATGGCTCTTTCTTCAAGCTATAAAAACATATTTATTTATTTATTCTGGTGGCCAGTTATAACAAGATACATTTGTAAATATAATATTTTTAATGTATTATTTCATGAACTATAATACCTCTTGTTGCCACAACCACGAAACAAAAAATATAATAGTTTTATTAATAATTTACCCGCCTCGGTGGCGTAGTTGGCTAACGCGCTAGTCGTGTTGAGCTCGACTGCTGAGGACGGGGGGATCAAGGTTCGAATCTCGGTCGGGTGAGTTGGGGTGTTTTTTCCTAAAACGGTTTTCCACTCTCCCTCCACGCAAATGTGGGTTCACTTCCTCTAATTCAACCTTCCCAATCAATTAGCGTAATTAGTACTTAAAGCTTATAACCCGAACGGGTAGTAAGACGTGGTGCTAAATAATAATAATAATTATTATTATTATTATTACTAATTTATTATTTGTTCTTTCAATTAGTTAAAATAAAACCAATTATAAAGTAATCCTTAGGGCAGTATTATTATAATCATTTGATTACACATTTTTATTGACAACATAATATTACAAAGCAAATGATAATTATTTCCCCATAGCCTAACAATAGTGACCCACTTTGGTGGCTGCGTGGTCTAACGCGCTATTCTCGCAGTGGGCTAGACTGCCGATGACAAGGATATCAAGGTTCGAAACTTAGTCGGGCCTACTGAGGGTGTTTTTTACAGAATGGTTTTCAACTCTTCCTCCACGCAAATGTGGAGTACACTTCATATAAATATAATTTTTCAAATCCCTAAAAGCCATTAGTATAATTAGTATATATGCGTATAATTCGAACGGGTAGTAAGACGTGGTGCTAAGGAAAACGTTAGTGTTCCAAGCAATGTTTGTAATAAAAATGTTCTGTCAGCTGACATTTACCACCATTCCAGTGGCGAATAGACTGTAAGCGTTCCCAGGTTCTGCCAGCCGACAGTTACCACCATTCCAGTGGAGAATAGACTGTAAGCGTTCCCAGGTGCTGTCAGCTGACAGTTACCACCATTCCAGTGGCGAATATATTGTAAGCGTTCCCAGGTTCTGTCAGCTGACAGTTACCACCATTCCAGTGGCGAGTAGATTGTAAGCGTTCCCAGGTTCTGTCAGCTGACAGCTACCACCATTCCAGTGGCGAATAGATTGTAAGCGTTCCCAGGTTCTGTCAGCTGACAGTTACCACCATTCCAGTGGCGAATAGATTGTAAGCGTTCCCAGGTTCTATCAGCTGACAGTTACCACCATTCCAGTGGCGAATAGATTGTAAGCGTTCCCAGGTTCTGCCAGCTGACAGCTACCACCATTCCAGTGGAGAATAGACTGTAAGCGTTCCCAGGTTCTATCAGCTGACAGTTACCACCATTCCAGTGGTGAATATACTGTAAGCGTTCCCAGGTTCTATCAGCTGACAGTTACCACCATTCCAGTGGCGAATAGACTGTAAGCGTTCCCAGGTTATATCAGCTGACAGTTACCACCATTCCAGAGGTTAATAGACTGTAAGCGTTCCCAGGTTCTGCCAGCCGACAGTTACCACCATTCCAGTGACGAATAGACTGTAAGCGTTCCCAGGTTCTGCCAGCCGACAGTTACCACCATTCCAGTGACGAATAGACTGTAAGCGTTCCCAGGTTCTGTCAGCTGACAGTCACCACCATTCCAGTGGAGAATAGATTGTAAGCGTTCCCAGGTTCTATCAGCTGACAGTTACCACCATTCCAGTGGCGAATAGACTGTAAGCGTTTCCCAGGTTCTGCCAGCCGACAGTTACCACCATTCCAGTGACGAATAGACTGTAAGCGTTCCCAGGTTCTGTCAGCTGACAGTTACCACCATTCCAGTGGCAAATAGACTGTAAGCGTTCCCAGATTCTATCAGCTGACAGTTACCACCATTCCAGTGGCAAATAGACTGTAAGCGTTCCCAGATTCTATTTCCGGAGCAGTTGAAATGCGCATCTTTGGGATTTCCCCCTTTCCCAGCGGTGAATTGACGATCGGAGAACTGGGTGTTGTGTTTGTTCAAGAGTTAAGATTACCTTTTTTTATTTTTGTCACTGTTTCTTACCACCCTTCCAGGTCATCCATATATGCACTAATTACTCTAATGTGTGACAGACGAAGAATGTTGAGTTTATGAGTAGTGAAGCCGTATTTGTATGTAGGGAGAGTGTGAAACTATTTATCTAAAACCACCCTCAGTACATCTGACTGAGATTATAGCCTCAATCTCTTCATCATCTACTGTCTAGTCTATTGTGAGCGTGACACCTTAGACAGTTCAACCATCGAGACTGGTATTATTATTGGAGGTCAAATTTATTCTGGGGGGAGAACAAATGCATTCCAAGAGGGAGAGCAAATTTATTCAGGGGGGAGGGTAAATTTATTCTGGGGGGAAGAAAAAATTTATTCCAAGGGGAAGAGCAAACTTATTCCATGATGGGGAGTAAATTTATCCCAAGGGAATCAAATTTACTCCAGGGGGAGAGCAAATTTATTCCAAGAGGGAGAGTACATTTATTCAGGGGGGGAGGGTAAATTTATTCTGGGTGAAGAGAAAATTTATTCCAAGGGGGAGAGCAAATGTATTCGGGGGTGAGAGCATATATGGTTCCAAGAGAAGGCAATGTTCCCCTATCCACCCCTTATCCCCCTTCCTCCAATTTACCAAACCCCGCGCTTATAAATTGTAACCCAAATAATTCGGATAAAACAAGAATACGCCTCCATAAACTCAAATAAACTTATAGAACCGTGACTAAATTGAAGTTAATACCGTTTTGTGCGAAGCCGTGTAATTAATCGAATCGACAAGACGGAATAAAGGCCGTGAACACATCTGAATGTATCGCTAAAAAACCAAACCATTCCACGCAGTTTTTATTTTGTAATTCCCACGAGCTGAAGGATACCTTGTCATTGTGATGAACCATAGCCTACGTTACAATGCACCGTTCTGATTGGTTGCACTTCACACCTCTCGGAACACGTGACCCGGCGAGCCAGCTATTCCCAAGGGCCCGCCCAGGAAAACCAGGCAAAAATTGTACACGCAAAAAGTTATATAGGAAGTGGTTAAAGGGCGCCTCCTACTTGAAGAGAAATATCACAACCACTGAATAATTTACCTTGGGGAATGGGAGCTCCGAAACTTCACAACCACTAAAGTATTTACCATGGAGAATGGGCGCTCCAAAACTTCATAACCACTAAAGTATTTAACATGGGGAATGGGCGCTCCAAAACTTCATAACCACTAAAGTATTTACCATGGGGAATGGGAGCTCTGAAACTTCACAACCACTAAAGTATTTACCATGGAGAATGGGTGCTCCAAAACTTCATAACCACTAAAGTATTTAACATGGGGAATGGGAGCTCTGAAACTTCACAACCACTTAGGTATTTACCATGGGGAATGGGAGCTCCAAAACTTCACAACCACTGAAGTATTTACCATGGGGAATGGGAGCTACAAAACTTCACAACCACTGAAGTATTTACCATGGGAAATGGGAGCTACAAAACTTCACAACCACTGAAGTATTTACCTTGGGGAATGGGAGCTCCAAAACTTCAAACCACTGAAGTATTTACCATGGGGAATGGGAGCTCCAACACTTCACAACCACTAAAGTATTTACCATGGGGAATGGGAGCTCTTAAACTTCACAACCCCTAAACCAATTCTCAATGATCATAGAATGTTCTGTTTTGACTTCATTAAAGTCTGGCATCTTGGTCAACAATCATGGATACTAATCCATAGGTCCTAGGTTCGATTCTCAGTGGTACCGTAAATATCTTTTTCTTGAAGAAGAATGGTTCCTATGATCCATTTCAGTGGCTGCATGGTCTAAGGCGTCACTCTCTTAATAGACTATACAGCCGATGACTGGGAGATCGGAGCTTAAATCTTGGTTGGATCTAGCTAACAAAATCTGATGGCAAACGCTATTAAAAAAAAGTTTAAAATGTTTGGGGAAAACTAGATCTATATTTCTGAACATTTTATTTGACATAAGAAATTCCAAGTAATTGAAAATCAGCTAATTTAATTTTTTTATTAATTTATTTTAGTTAAACAAATCATAAATTTGAAGTTTTTTTTTTAAATTATACAGAGGTACTTGATATCTTTCACCTCTATGTTGGCGTGGATCAAGTTTTAAAATACGAAGCAACTTGCCCAACCTTCTATCACGATCAGTATTGTGTCTGCCTACTGAGCTCCAGGGTTCTATTCCCGGAATGACCGAAAAGTTTATAATGGGTGTAATATGTGGTTTACCTATTAAAAATGATGAATTAATGGATGGAGGACTGGGTATTGTGTCTGTTCTATATGTAAGTTAATTTACAATTTGTGAGATGATACAATTAGTTGGTTTCAAAAAGTGCAAGTTAAACACCTCAAAAAAAAGAAACAAAAATCAAATTTATGAATATCCCTGGAGATCTAAACGTCCACAGCTCATCTCAGAGCTATGGTATGCGACCCAATTAAAACGATTAAATTTAATCAAAAGCTTTATATTCATAAAATTTACCACGGCATTCCGTTAAATATAAATCCTAGTCAATTTTAATTGCTTCTAAGCATCTTACCTTTAAATTTTTCCTCTTTTTTTTAATTTCTCAATTTTTTACTTGTGAACCATCAATTTTTAGATAGATTTTCTAATCAATCACTTGAATTAATTAAGTGACGTGCATTGATTTACACGGTCTAAAGAGTCAATTTAGTGTTAGACTAGATTTCTGGTTACAGTTAGATCAGGGTTCGAATCCTGGTTGGGTGTAGTAAAGGTGTTTTTCCTAACAGGTTTCCAACTCACCTTTCATGCAAATGATGATACTTTTCTTCTAAGCTTCTACCTTCCTTATTCCTTCTCCACTGTCGTAATTAACTATGCCTTAAAGTATGAGTTCTAAGATAGGATGAAAAATAAATAAATAACATTAATTATCCTTTATTGTAGTATTTTTTAAATATAAAAGTTAATGTTTTCTAAACCCAGTGTTACAACCCATTCGGGTTGTACGGGTGTAATTACGATGATTAGGGTAGGGATGCGTAAGGCATAATCTAGAAGGAAGTTACCCGCATTTGCGTGTTTGGAGGAAGAGGCGCAAACCCAGATGGGATCCAGACACCAACTTTCTAGTCATTGATGATCCAGTCTGTTTAGAGATGTAGAGGACGCTAGGAAAAGTGTGTTTAATCAGTTTCTATATTAGAACTTTTTTTGGCCAAAATAAATCAAATTTTGCATCAATACAAATATAGGGTGGAATTTTCTTCACATTGTGAATTCAACAGTTGTTGACAATCTGTCAAGGGTGTTCTGGAATGTAATTACCACCTTTTTCTCTTAGTTTAAAAAATTTGTCATCTAATGCCGCTATGCTCGTGACAGATATTCAACAATTGTTGATATCACCATGTGAATAAAATTATACTTTATGTGTCTCCTGGAGAAATATTTTCTTTATTTTGCCAAAAAAAAAGTTAGCTACAAGAACTGTAGAGACATTGCCCTTTTCTCGCGTACCCATACATCCCCACCTTAAACCATGCGACCACTGGTGTAGTTGTAACAAATAATATATATATATTGATAACATTTCCCAAGATATTTGAGTACATTTGAAAAACTTTTGATAAGCAATGCCTCCATTTGCAAGTGTATCCATTACAACTTATACATATGAGCACGTGGGCAAAGGCGTCAGTCTCATCTAGGTTTGATTTGTCTATGAAAGGAAGATCAGTGGTTGAGACCCGATAGGTTATATTTAGGTTATTTTCCCCCCTAAACAATGCATCACTCTCCCTCCATCACACATGTGAGTACACTCTTACTCTATATTCTACCTTAACCATCCCAAACCAAATAGGTAGCAAGTAGTAAGACGAGCTGGCGGCCGGGGTTCGATCCTCGGTCCCGGCAAAGATTTTTCTGATTACCAAACCCTTCCTTCACCTCTGACAAGACATCTTGTGAATGTGAGGAATGCCAGGCCTCCACCGTGGTTCGGATTCCACGTTAAACTGTAGGTCCTCCATTTCATCTCACAATCACCCTTCCATTACACATTAGCCTAAGTGCGTATAACCCGAACGGGTAGTAAGACGCGGTGCTAATAATAATAGTAAGACGATGTTCACATATTATTTTATTACCGGCAAGACGCCTTCGAGCTATACATTCTAGACAGCAGCTGAGTACGCCCGGTAGTCTACGTAGCGCGGCGCTATTTGAATCTTACTAATATTCTCTTCTCGATTGTTTTGATGTAGAGATGAGTGTCTCAGCGACAATACAACAAAGCGAGGAACCATGGTTCGGTTCCAGATGTTTCTTTCAAGAGCCCATTGTAATGCATGGTATTATTCAGACACTAGCATCTCCCACGTTATGGTTGGCTGCTGAGCGTGGGCTATCTTTGGATGGATTTGTTTCTAAATCGTGAGTAGAGACTTACATCAAATAGAAATAGCTCGTTAATTTTCCAAAATAGTATAAACGAAATCAGATTGTGTAATCTTCTTGTACAGTCGTAGGGATATATATATATATATATAACTACGTCTTATTAAGCGTTTGGGCTATGTACATATGTACTAATTACTCTAATGTGTTAGGGATGAGGAGAGTTGAATTTAGATGAAGTGTACTCGCATTTGCGTGGAAGTAGAGTATAAAATACATCCTCTCATCATTGGCAATCCAGTCTATCGAATAGAAATTAAGTTTCCATTTTTATTTTACGGCCAATATCTTAAAACTATCCAACCTGAGTGAACGCGATGTAAGAAAGGTGAGAAGTGGAGAAATTTGCCCGCGTTTGTTCCAATATAAAGTGAAATTAAAGTTATCATGTTAAAACAAAACAGATTCACTGAGAATGAACAACAGACGTTCTACTAAAAACCCTGTACTTTATTAAAGGTACGATCTTTTTTTTTTCTAAATAGAATTTATTTTTGTCAACACGTCTTACTATCCATTCGGGCTATGCGCGTGTGTATAGCCTAATTTTGGTTGGAAGAACAGTAGAGAAAATTAAAACCTATTTCTTTGCGGCCAACATTGATAACATTGATAACATTGATTGATTGATTGATTACTTGATGTATGCATTTATTAAAATTGTTTTAGTGACTTTAGTAACTAACTTCTACTGTTGTTCCTAACAAAATCATACTATACCAGTCACGCTAATGTGTTAGGCACGAAGGAGGTTGAATTTATAGGACGCCACAAAAATAAAAGTTAAAATTTGTTTGGATAGTTCATGGCCTGTTTTACCAACTCATATTATCAAAGTCCCGCCAGACGTGATCAATATGATATCATTTCCTTCTTAGACTTGAATGAAATAAAGTTAGACATTCTAATATCCTATATTGCTTATCTTAGTAAATAAAATATAATGTTAGCTTACTTTATTTAGCTTTAACTGTATTCCACCCAAGCTTAAATTCATTACAAAATTCCTAGGGAAAGATAATTATTACTGCAAATTGGTTTTTCAAGGATTTATATCTATGAGCAGAAAGAATACTTCAAATAATAGATAGATACCAGTAAACTCTTGCGAAAGTTTCACACATTCAACCTTCCACTACCCCCCTCTCCCTCCTTCCAAAAAAAATAATTATTTAGTCTTTTGTTGGGTTGTTGAAATTAAACACTCAGTGAAGTGTATACACAATTGATACAAAAATAGTGCTAGATTTTTCTTCTAACTTAAATTTTAAACAAACAATGTGTTTTAACGTAAACTGAGTATGCTGTGTCGAATTAGGTAAAAAAATCCTATCCACTGATACCTTATTCATCGCTGTAAGCTTTGTATTGGTTGAGAAAAAGGAATATTGACAACATAAATAATATATAGGATTTTTAGAACGTGCTTGATAAAAGCAGTAAAGGCACTGATGTAAAACTAAGTTGTTATTTAACTACCCCATTATATTTAGCGGGGAAAAAAAAGTTAAGTTGGTAACACTGTTTATGTAATTGTTTCAAGCAATTTATTTTAGCACCACATCTTACCTTACTACCTGTTCAGTTTGTACGCATATGTAGGCCTATTAATTATTTTAATTAGCTAAGGTTGAGGAAGGTTGAATTTCAAGTAAGTGCACCCGCATTTTTTGTAGAAAGAGTGCAAAACAATCCTCAGTACACCTGACACGGATTCGAACCCCGATCTTCTTGTCATCGGCAGTCTAGTATAACACAAGAGTGACGCCTTAGACCGTGCGGCCACTGAAGCAGGTTATCTGATATTAAAACTGTCATTCAAAATGGTTATAAATATTTATTGATATATATAAATAACAACATTTGGTGATTAATATTAGCTTATTCATATCAAACTTATTTATAAATAATAAAATTCACATAAAATATAGTTAATTTTTTTGTTTTGAAAATAACAGTTTTATTTACAAGTTTTTTTTATACACAAATCCAAGGTAAAATAACTTAAGGGGAAATGACCAGATAAATGAATACCATCTAAGCGTACAAGCTGATTATTTTTGTCTCTTTCTACGTTTTATTACTGAGTAGAAAGTAGCATTAGTGATCGACTGTTTTCATCGTTTAGTTTCAGAGGTCCAATCCTTGAATTATTTCGTTTATAATGAACTGATGATAATAAATCTTTTATCACACTTGAAATAGGGTAACGTTAAGGAGAGAGTTTTCCAAAATCTACAATACTCCTTACTAGGGATGGCAAGTCTCCCTGATGTATCGTCAGGTGTATACATAGAAAGCTAATATATATCGATAAATCAGTTGTTTCCGATATATTGGATTACATTGGACTAGGAACGGTGGTATAAAATCGCTGCTGTTATTTAATAATATCATTCACCTCGTTTCACTTTTTAATATTACTTAACGGTTAAAAATATCATTTTTAAAAATGGTTAAAATAATCGATTGTGTTAATAAAAAAATAAAAAATTGTTCAATTTATTTTAATTCACGAGCTTTAAAGCATATATCGATAAATTGGTCGATATATAAGAAATCAAACACCAATACAAATTCATCAATGTTTATGTAAGAAATTGATATGTTTTCTTTATCGATATATCTATGACAGTCCCACAGCTGACTATTAAGGTTCAGAATCGTTTCGCCTTTATGCCACACACGTGGTCAGTTTGAGAATAGGGCCCCTGGTTGAACATTACTGTGCATTCTCCAGCTAACAAGGCCTCAGTACTTGTGACGTTCCCTTGGGGAATAAAAAAATATCCAGCGACCTTATTTTGGTATTGATACGCACGTAAAATGTTTGCATATTTGACAGAGAAGAAAATCTAGTGTAACATTTTTTTTTCAATTTTTTTTTATGTAGTGGGGTGGGGTTAAGGATGTAATTATTTTCTTTCGCACTTTTTTTTTT
>CABFOV010003842.1:15586-28293 GCA_902141375.1 Timema poppense | reverse complement strand
CCCCCCCCCCCCAATTTCAGCAAAGGTGTCTATTTTGTGTGTCTTCGGAGAATCAAACCAAATACATTTAGCTCGGAAAATAAGACGTCTAAACTACTCTTTATCGATACAGCTTATAACACTTAACCGCAGACACGTCGTCTAAGGCATCAGGTTCGCCAAAGACTGTATTATATATGACGGGGAGGGTTGGGATTTCGAATCTATGTCGGGTGCATTAGGAGCCTGGTTTTTAAGGGTGCGGTTTATTTTCTGCGATTTTAGCATCTCCTCTACATACTAATGCGGGTTCACTTCCTTTAAACAACCTTAGAGATCCCTTACCCGTTGTATTAAGCCATGGGAAAATTTGACATTGAATATTTTAGTTAAAAATTGATATTAAAGTCTCTATAATTTTTAACAGCATTTAATTCTTCACAAAGAAAAATTTTTTCCTGAAACTTTTTTTAATCTAACATCAATTTTCGAAGATATTTTAACTCGTATTTTTTTAAAACTCTTTTATTCAAGAATCTATCACATCATGTTATTCTTTATTAAGTTAAATGCAATATTATTTATATTATTTTAATAAATGATCAATAAATAAATCAATAAATTTCCATTAACGTCGATACACTTTTAATGTAATTAAACGTTTTTAAATTGATTGTTATAGAAAATACAAGCTAAAATATCCTGAAATGTTAATAACGTTAAAAAATCAAGCAAATTAAAAAAAAAATTAATACAATCCTTTTAAAATAATTTTATATTTTCATTTAAAAAAAATCAAAGTTGACCTTTAAATAACCTTGAAGACTTCCACCAAATAGAAAATAGCTAATGTGGTTCTCTTTCCCCTTTAAAAACAAAAATATTTTGTACTCGCAAATTTCTCTAAAATATTTAGTTTTAGGAATATTCTAGTGTTTCAACTAAAATATCTCACTCGGTATAGACTTGTGTGATTGGAAGAATAACCAAAAAATAGAAATAAATTACAAAATTGCGTTATCAATCTACTAAAATATTTTTTTTTATCTGTGTTAATTATGAGGTGATAGCCACGAGAAACTAAATATCATTTGTAAGTGGCATCAAGACTTACATTATTTTATTTTTTGTTCAATTTTAAATAATTTCACCCTAATAAAAGTTATTCATGTTTAAATATTCGAAAATTTAGATTTGGATTCTTGATTCAAAATAAAATTTACGGTTTGGATTTGAAATTCAGATTCAATTTAAAAAAACACGCTAGGATTCAACCAATCTATTATTTTTTAAGTTTTTTATTCTATACGACGAGTGTGTATCAAATGACGAATATAATATATGAAGGTAGAGTGTGTGGATCTAAAGTAAAGGGTAGGCCATGTAAGACGTGGCTAAATGTTGTAGACGAATGTGTGAAAAAGACAAACAGTAACAGTTTTAAGAATAAAAGAGCATGTATGAATCGGTGTATGGATGTTGTCTAAGCGAAGGGAGTATGTAATGAAGTGTGGATAAGGTTAGTAAGGATGGTATGGAGTTTTTTTTAGCTATATGCACAGTTTCTTGCCTACCCTGTAAGGTAATGGCATGAATAGGTATGTGTAATTAAAAAACAATCATAAAACTAAGAAATTAACTCATTTTCAAGGACGTTTCACAGGAAATGCCTCAGTTCTGAGATCAAAGTAAACAGTTAGAAACATAGATCTAGTCTTCCTCAAACAAATAAAGTCGTTTTTAACAGGGTCATGACATTCTAAAATACCTAATTGAGGATTGTTTAGGTGATTTAGATGCTTCAGAACTGTCATTATCAATACTAGGGTGTGAGGATATTTATCTTCAAGTAGGTGATGTCCTTGATATTAAAGATATCCTTTGTTCTTTGGATGATAGCTTTGACGAAATATTCAAGTGAGCCTCCCGATGAAACCATCCACCATCTCACAGGTTTGGTAATGCTGGCGACAACTTTTTTCTTCGCTGC
The DNA here is from genome assembly GCA_902141375.1 of Timema poppense. Classification (NCBI taxonomy): domain Eukaryota; kingdom Metazoa; phylum Arthropoda; class Insecta; order Phasmatodea; family Timematidae; genus Timema; species Timema poppense. Next base: position 26,324 of record CABFOV010003842.1, on the reverse strand, counting down.
CCCTGAGATAGGCTTCCATGTACATCTCCAGGAGACGTCTGTTCTCAGGCACTTGAGACATCTGCAGTTTCTCCAGGAGTCTGAAACATAACCAATACTGTAGCTATACTTTGTTAACACGCGAGTAAATCTCTTTAAGACTATATCTGCAGTGTCTGTAAATATCTGCAGTGCCTGGACATATTTGCAGTGCCTGAAAGTATCTGCAGTACCTGGAAATATATACAGTGTCTTGAAATATCTGCATTGGTTGGAGGCATCTTCATATTATTTAAGAGACAACAAAGTTTAAACTTAGTTGATTTATGATGTAAACCAAACACAAGACTAAATCTGCAGGGCCTGGAAGTATCTACAGTTTCCTAAGGATACAACATAAACCAAATTGTGGTTAAAGTTAGTTAACACAAGACTAAATCTGCAGGGCCTAGAAATATCTACAGTTTCTTCAGGATACAACATAGACCAAATTGTGGTTAAACTTTGTTAACAAACGGCTAAATCTGCAGGGCCTGGTAATATTTTCAAGCAATTTAGGGAACTACAACATAAACAACAGTGTGGTTAAAATGGCCATGATAAATGCACACTAATAGTTACAAAATTCAGCCAACTATTAACTGAACCTAAAAAATTCAACCTCTTTTTGTTACATACACCGTAGACAACCTCTCCGGGAGAATACATTTCCCCTACCTGTACTTTTTAAAGTGAAGCTTTTATAAACAGGTAGGAAATAAAATGCAAACATCCTGACTATAGTCCAATGTTCATAATAAGGGTCTTTTAGATAATACACACATATTTTTATTTTATTTTTGTCTTGACATCTAACTATTCGTTCGGGTTATACGCGTATATAATTATTAAACTAACGTGCTAGGGATGAGTAAGGTAGAATTTTAGATGAAAATATTCCAAAATCCTCATTACATGCCCATACCATCTCAGTCTTGCTTCCTCTACTATATCATGTACTCCAACTATCCTCATTACATGAGCATACCATCTCAGTCTTGCTTCCTCTACTATCTCATGTACTCCAACATCCTCATTACATGAGCATATCATCCAGTCTTGCTTCCTCTACTATCTCATGTACTCCAACATCCTCATTACATGACCATATCATCCAGTCTTGCTTCCTCTACTATCCCATGTACTCCAACATCCTCATTACATGCCCATACCATCTCAGTCTTGCTTCTTCTACTCTCTCATGTACTCCAACATCCTCATTACATGACCATATCATCCAGTCTTGCCTCCTCTACAATCTCATGTAACCTCACTCTTTCCTGGATAACTTCATTCCTAATCATGTTTCTCCTCGTGAGAGCTAACATGCTCCTCACAGCCTTCATTCCCATGGCCTCCACTTTCCTAGTCTCTCTTACAATCATTGTCCAGGTGTCTGCTGCTTGTGTGACAAAGGGTACAAAGTAAACCCTTTACAACACTTACTTACACTTCAAGGACACTTCTCTTCTCTGTAATAGGTATCTATAAAAGTACTCTTTAAAATGGTGGCTAGAGTAGGACAATGTTGATAACTGGCTAATAACAGGAAATTCACGATTCTTGTATTAGCGTTCAGTGTTGCCATATGGAGCTCAAATATTACACACACACAAAAATAGTGCACTTTTTTTTTGCACCCACCTTGTGCACTTTCGATAAACTCCTCAAAGCAGTTACACAAATGTGTCCTGTACACTTTAATTGCGTGGTCGTGAGTAGTGTTACCCCTTCTAAGCAACGTGAACGCCACACCCCACAACCCACCCTTATTTTACCTCACCTGGTGACTGCGTCCGTCTGCTCTCGGCCAGATGTGTGGGCGCCCATGTGGCAGGCGAAGCGCTGCAGGCAGTGGTTCGGGTCCCACCTCTCCCACTCCCGTAGTCCCGGCAATCCTCGCGTGGCGGCGCTAGTGCTGTTGTTGGCGGTGAAGGAGATGCCGGATATCAGGGGCAGGATCAGAGGCAGGAATACAGGGATCACGAGCGAGAGAAGACCAACCTGCACAGGAACATGATCAGGAACATTATTTATGTTACGTTTAGATATAGATAGTACGTGAGTGACGCCTTATTACTCTTCTGGAATGTGCCGGTAAATAAAACTACCCTCTTCACATTAGCCGGTATTCTAACCTAGGCCTATCTATTGGCATCAAACCAGACAACTCGATACGTTCACCTCTAACCTCGTTACCTCGAGTTTAGTTGGAAATGTCCTAAGTAATTATAATAATAATATATATGAACACATCTCTCCACCCCAAGGGTTACTTTAAAGAGAATCTTCAGGGGCAAAAGAGGGAACTCGGCCAACAGCCCTCAGGAGTTACCTTGAAGACCAGCTTCAGGAGCAAGAGAGGGAACTTGGCCAACAGCCCTCAGGAGTTACCTTGAAGAGCAACTTCAGGAGCAAGAGAGGGAACTTGGCCAACAGCCCTCAGGGGTTACCTTGAAGAGCAGCTTCAGGAGCAAGAGAGGGAACTTGGCCAACAGCCCTCAGGAGTTACCTTGAAGAGCATATTCAGGAGTAATAGAGGCAACTTGTCCAACAGCCCTTAGGAGTTACCTTGAAGAGAAGCTTCAGGAGCAATAGAGGGAACTTGGCCAACAGCCCAGTGGCAAGGGCCGCTACCGTCGCCTTGATGAGTCCCAGGAGTCCCAGCTTGGTGGCTCCGATATGAAGCACGTCCTCCATGAGTGAGTGACCTTGAACTCCTCCAGTCGGGCATCCAGGGACACCCTCCGCGGCCCCACTGGGACCTGCGTCATAGATACACCCTGAATTTGGTAAAAAGGTCCGTTCTGAAAGGCCTCATCTCGTACCAGAATCCTACTGTATAGTATTATCTTGGTAGGATTATAAGCTTTTCAGAAAGTTAGTAGAAAGTTTGTTATGGGAGGTATTCTAACCTACCGAGATATACAGTAGGATTCTGGTACGAGATGAGGTCATCTGGAACTGGCTTCCTAACAAAATCATGGTATAGAAATTATATATATCCGGTAAGAAAACTTCGGAATGTTGAAGTTCCAAGCTCAAATTTCCTTCTTTTTGACTTTTAACACCTAACCTTGGTCCTTTCAAAATAATTCAGAGGAAGAGGAAACCTTCGATATATCGTGGATATAATTGTAGCAACGTGTATCATTGAGGTGGGGGTGTGGGCAGAGCGAGGAAAGATAAGTGTTTTTGCTGGGGGGGGTTTTAATTAAAACTTTTTTTTTGCCTAAATTAATCAAATTATGCTCCAGTAACAACGTTGATTTTAATTTTCTTCACACGGTGATATCAACAGCTGTTGATGAATATATGTCAAGGGCATAGTGGCATTGAATGAGAAACTTTATAAATGAAGAGAAAAAGTTGTAATTAAATTCCATGACATATATTCATTAAATTCCATGACATATATTCATTAAATTCCATGACATATATTTTTTAAATTCCATGACATATGTTCAACAACTGTTGAGGTCATCATGTGAAGAAAATTTAACTCTTTGTGTCCCTACTGGAGAAATATTTGATTTATTTTGGTCAAAAGCCTACTTTACACTCCTATCTTAAAATATGACCGATTTAAACATTTTTATAACAGCTACTAATCAAACTGTTCCCAATCTGTGACGATTACAAGACGATTCTTGGTGGACTGCAGATATTTTTAAAGGCCCAAACTTGTGTGATTATTTGGGGGTAGGGGAAAATCCACGTATACATAAGAAAGTGACAAAATGAAAGAAAAAATTATATTTAAAAGAAAAAGACGACGGTAGGCATAAAAAACGAAATTAACTGCAACTTTAGAACTTCTTACGACTGAAAATGATCCTAATCGAACCCCGATCTAGATAATCCAACACGAGTGTGTGACACGTTAGAACACGTGACCACCAATGCGGGTGAGTTTAAACTAATTTGTTTCTAAAAATATAACTAATCATATTTCAGAGTCAAGCAATCAAAGTAAAGTAGTTTATTTCATTAACATAAAAACCCGCCTCGGTGGCGTAGTTGGCTAATGCGCTTGTCGTGTTGAAGCTCGACTGCTGAGGACGGGGAGATCGAGGTTCGAATCTCGGTTGGGTGAACTGCGGGTGGTTTTTCCTAAATGGTTTTCCACTTTCCCTCCACGCAAATGTGGATTCACTTCCTCTAATTCAACCTTCCCAATTCCTAATCCATTAGAGTAATTAGTACTTAAAGCGTATAACCCGATCGGGTAGTAAGACGTGGTAATAAATATTATTATTATTATTATTATTAACATAATATTTGGAGATAATTCATGTTCAGGGGTAGTTTAGTAATGTATTGGATAATGAATGCTTCATGAGTTTACTAAATTTGGATAGTTCTGAATGAATGATTACAAGTTTAAAACTTATAAAATATTCTTAAATGTATATATATTTACTCTCCATTCTAATTAAATAAATTAAAGTATAATAACATTCTTAAAATATAATAACCTATCTTTATTTAAAATTAGGTTTAGAAGAAACAATGATATAATATTAGGAACATATTTGTTTGTGAATTTAATAAATTATTTGATGCAATGCAAGCTAGTATGCACATATTTTAATTATAACAAATACTCTTATTTTAAAACCCATCCAAACCAAATAAAGATTCAAGACTTTGACCCAAATTCAGAAACACCAAAATTTCACGATACATATTAATAAAAACCTTTATTTAGAACATTAAAATGCATTATAAATGCGCGGGGTAAAATGATATTAAATATTTTTGCGAAATTGATTAAGTGACTTTTTAAAGGCAAATTATGTCTCGTGTTGTTAATTTAAATGCTATTTAACGATGACAACATTCCAATAACAAACAAAAAAATGTAATATATTTAAAAATAAATAAAAATAAACAATGCCTAAGTAAGATAGATGGTATATTTTTAACATCCTATCTTTGGCATGGCATGGAGATCAACAGTGAGAAGTCAAAAGTGATGGTGATTCCAAAAAATGAAAATAAAATTGGAAACCAGGAGCTGGAAAACATAGAGTAGTTCAAGTACAGTAGCCCCATGGCTTCTTTGGTGCTGATTGACAGCTCACAGCCGACTTCTGACAGTCAACATTTAGGTATATGCCTAATTCATATGGTTCGGTGTAGGGATACATAATTTGGTCTGGTAACTTTTCAAAGCTGTCAGTCAGCACCAAAGAAGTCATGGGGCCACTGTACCAGGGAAGTCTTCTGACAAAGGATGCCTACTACATCTAGGAAATTATGTCTAGGATCACCATGACCAAGGAAGCTTTCAACAAGAAGAGGTTACTGTGGACCAACAAGTCGAGTCTGGAACTGAGGAAGAAACTGATGAAATGCTACATTTGGAGCATCGCACTGTATGGAACCGAAACTTGGACTCTTTGGAAGATAAGGTGGGCAAACAGGGTGACAAATAAATAAGTCCTAAGTAGAGTGGGTGAGAAGAGATCCATTTTGGATGTGATTCTTCGGTGCAAAGCAAACTGGATCAGACACATCTTTAGGAGGAACTGTCTTCTGCACGACGTCATAATATTATTATTATAATTATTAGCACCGCGTCTTACTACCCGTTCGGGTTATACGCACTCACGCTAATGTGTAATGGTAGGGTTATTGTGAGATGAAATGAAGGACCTACAGTTTAACGTGGAATCCGAACCACGGTGGAGGCCTGGCATTCCCCACATTCACAAGATGTCTTGTCAGAGGTGAAGGAAGGGTTTGGCAATCAGATAAATCTGTGCCGGGACCGAGGATTGAACCCCGGAACCCCAGCACAGAAGTCTGACACCTTACCCCTAGACCGCCAGGTCACCGACTTCATACAACAATTCGCGTGATTTGGAGCTGTCACTTTTGATAGATATTATCAATAACCATAGAAATAACAATAGCAAAGCGTTATAAATGTTGACAAAACAATAAATACTGTTGTATTTTCTAAAATGACCTTAATGTAAAATTTCAACTGCAGTTGTATTTAGAAACTCCATGTTTAATTCTTTATTACTATTTTATTTCAAATAATTTTAAACAAAACAAGTGACTTGTTTGGAAGAAATAGTGTACATAATGATTATGATTACTGCAAGTTCATGAGTCGGCATTTTCTTTTGTTGCAATTTAATGTGGCAAATAAATTAGTCAAATGTAGAACTAAATAATAATTGGCGAATATTTCAAGCTCGTAGAGAAGGGAGACAGGGTGGGGGAAAGACACATAATAATGTAGTGTCTGCAAGACACTGATTAATAATTTTAAATTCGTCTTATCCTAAGAGTGATCCGGGAGTTTACGTGCAACGACCCAGACACAAGATGCAAGAGTACCACTACCTCAATTTTCCAGTCAATCAAACAGATTGTGGCACTTAGGTGCCAGACCAGACTTTTTCTATATTCGAGGTGATTTTATTTGATTCGGAGGTTTCTCTAGGAAAGAAATAAACTTCTCGTAAGTCTTTTAAAATTTAATTTAATATTGGTGGAGACCTTGGTTTTTTTGTAAATAAATTGATTGCATTTTTATCGATAAAAAGTTTGATTTCGATATAAAAAAGAAAGTAAGTAAAATATGTCTTCTTGGTTTAAATTATTACAAATATACTTTTATTCAATTGTGACGGTGACAAAAATAATCCCGTGACTAAAAGTTGTAGGTATCAAACAAACCCAAGATTATTATTATTATTATTATTATTATTATTATGAGGTGACCTGGTGGTCTAGGGGTAAGGTGTCAGACTTCTATGCTGGCGGCCGGGGTTCAATCCTAGGTCCCGGCAAAGACTTATCTGATTACCAAACCCTTCCTTCACCTCTGACAAGACATCTTGTGAATGTGTGGAATGCCAGGCTGTAGGTCCTCCATTTCATCTCACAATCACCCTACCATTACACATTAGCGTAAGTGCATATAACCCGAACGGGTAGTAATACGTGGTGATAATAATAATAATAATAATGTTGTATGACTACTTGAAAATAGATCTTAGTAACTCTAACACCTGTCAAATAAGAACTTTCCTACGAAAATTGGACAGTATATCAGGACCAGATTTGTCATCTAAGTTAACTTAAGTCAGCGGATATGTTGCAGTGAAATTCTAGCACGAGGGAAGTTAGTTTAAAATTAATGTTTTGTTAATATGACGTATACGAATACAATATTAAAATTTATTATTAGTTACATTCTTAAATATAACCTTTGATCCAAATTAATTTCTGGCATTTAAGTGAAATTTATAAATAAATACATAAAATATATTGTGGTCCGATACCTTAACTCAGTCGGTAGCGTGTCAGCCTACTGATCTAAGGGTCCCGGGTTCGATTCCTGGCATGGTCGAAAAATTTATCCTTGATGAAAATATGGTTCTAGCCATTCACCTTGATAAATTAATGGCCGGAGGACTGTATGTTCCTGTCCTAGTCTTAAGTTAGATTATGAGGCTTATGAAGCTACGATAAACCTAGCAAGCAGGTAGTGTAAAAATATATGACTTGAATAAAAACTCCGTGTAGGTGGGTGGCGGCCCGGCTTTTTCAGAGAGGTTTGAGTTGCGTCCACCTAACTACAGTAGCTCCACGGCTTCTTTGGTGCTCACTGACAGCTCACAGCTGACTGTAGGAAGTGACAGACGCTAGACACATGTTTTTGAAGATCATATGGTTCGGCATAGGGATACATAATTTGGTTTGGTAACTTTTCAAACCCGTAATCTGTCAGCTGTGAGCTGTCAGTCAGCACCAAAGAAGCTGTAGCGGGGCTTACGAACTATATTAGCCCAGGCCAGTACGTCAAATACTACAGCTCCCAGATATTTACTATATTGAATAGTATGACTTACAAACCAACTTAACCTATGATAGCACGCATAAAACTACACGCTCAGACATAACACATAATTTTATAGTTATTGTGTAGGGGAATGGACCAGTATTAAAATAGTAAATGTCATATTCAGTACCATCTGGATTCGAACCAAAGTTCTTTAGACTAGCTGCTAGGATACGAGTATATGAACACAAATGGTTAAGTATATAATCTATTAATATTAATCTTGTTTATGAACGAAAATACCGCATGTGGGTACAATTAATTCAAAAGAACAGCTGTATCATCAATTTCAAACAGTCTAGAACGAAGATTAAATTTGCTGTAACAATGCTTGACGAATTACGTGAATTATCTTCATTACATTTGTTAGAAATTATAATTTACCTGCCCCGTTAAACACGTGGACAATGATTCATTCTCTTTAATCCTGGTTTGTCAGTGACGTAAGGTCGGGGTTTAAATCTTAAAGCGGGTGAAATTGGTTATTTTTCTTTTAAGAAGATTCGATCATCAAAATGTTACTGCGCAATTTTAACAGCTGTATAGTTTTAAGCTATAAATAATGATTCAATTATTTCAAATCGTTACAGTTCGCCAGTTATAAGGGGTCGAACTTGATATTTTATTATTTTCGCCCGCCTCGCGGTGGCGTAGTTGGCTAACGCGCTTGTTGTGTTGTGTTCGACTGCTGAGGACGGGGAGATCGAGGTTCGAATCTCGGTCGGGTGAACTGGGGGTGGTTTTTCCTCAATGGTTTTCCACTCTCCCTCCACGTAAATGCGGGTTCACTTCCCCTATTTCAACCTTCCCAATTCCTAATCCATTAGCGTAGTTAGTACTTAAAGCGTATAACCCGAACGGGTAGTAAGACGCGGTGCTAAATATTATTATTTATTATTTTCGCGTACTATTGTTAAGGTAAATTAATTAATGTATATAGCTAAAATTTAGTATTACTAGTAATTTATATTAGGTGTACATAATGATATATTTATAATATTAGTACTAATACGATTATTATTATTATTATCATATAGATTAATATTATAAATATGTATATGGAATGTTTATACTATTTATAATAATATTAATTTTATGTCTAGTTTTACTTTACTTACTTTATCTTAAGGCCCTTGGCACTGTCGAGTGCAAGTCTAAAACCTATTTTGTGGGATGGGGGGCGGGAGGGTGAAAGGCGTGGCGTGGCTTCACAACCGACCAAGGTATACTTCCGCGCCAACAAGAAGAGATGGATCACTGAAACCGTAGATGGCGCTAGCTGCCGGACATGTCTCGAAGAAAAATCATACGTTGAGAAACATCAGTTTTCTCGAGAACGAGTTAAATTGTTATGTTAATATTTTCAACACCCCTTCTGAGATAATGTATCGATGTTTATTAATTGTTACATTTTCTTATTTTTTATTGTGAAGCCGGCAGATTTATATTGAAAAATGTCATCTGTATCGATATTTGATCACTGTTAATATTATAAAAGAGGTGTTTATATATATAAAGTATAATTTAATCAACATGCTTTTATTCTTAAACAAACCGTTTCCGAAAAGAAAATTGCAAAATAATAAAGATTCTTGAAGATAACAGTTTGTTCCCATGGCTCTGCATTTACCACGCCAAATGAAAAGGGTAAATCGCCAATGGTACGCAAAACGCATAAAATACCAAGTTTTACCCCTTATAGTTCGTAAACGGTAATGATTTGAATATCCTCCACATCTGTATATCCTTATGGTAAATATGTGAACTGCCCGGAAGGGTTGTAAGACATAGACCAGCATTGTATAGTAAAAAACAAAACAAGATTCCGTTTAATACAATTATTTCATTGTTGAATGTTTAAATGCGCGTTCAAAACCATACTTATGTTTACATACCGTGACCCGTTTATGTGGTCGCGCTGTCCATGGCGTCACTCTTGCAATAGACTTGACCGCCGCCAATGACGGATGGATCGGGGCTCAAATCCCGGTCGGGTGGGATTTTCATGAATAGTTTTCCACAGTGTGGTTTTGAATCAATTGGTCTGCAACCTACGGCTCGCGGGTTTAATCCAACCAACCGACTAATTTTATCTGGCCCGTAAAAGATTTAGCAAACCAACCATTGTGTTTATAAAAATACTATTAATTAAATTCATATATAATAAGTATTAAATTGAAAATTTGTTTGCTCGATTTTTTTTTTTCTAAAATTGACTAACCAAATGTATTTCAAAAAGGGTCTGCTAATGGTCTAAATGATGAATGATATTTAAATTGACCCCCGTACACTTTGTTTCAATCATACGCCGAGAAAATACTGTTACCTTTTAAGGTAAACGTTTTGTGCATCTGATTACTTTTACTTTCCCTAGACACCTCGGAGAGAGAAGTATTGTGATCGTCAAATATACCGAACTCGAGATTTTGATAAATGTTGACGTTTCATGACCTACTGGAACCGAAAAAGTTGAATTAGATAACTGACCCTAAAATGAAGGACCGTTTACTGAAGGGCAAAGAGAGAGAGAGAGAGAAATCGATATTTTCAAAATTTTCTTTAACGATTTTGATTAAATTTCGTGTCCAGACAGTGTTTAACATTAAAAACAGAATGGCCATTTTCATTTTTCCATGAAAATGACTTTGAGGATACTATACTTGTGCAGAAATTTCCAATTTAGATTATATCCCCGCAGATATTTGAGTTACAAAATGTTTTATCATTGTAAATATTATTACTATTAAATATAAAACTATTTCAATATACTTTAATAAAATCAATAGTTATTGAGTGATAAGCCTATATATATATATATATATATATATATATATATATATATATATATATATA